>CM055269.1:54894083-54943118 GCA_029237695.1 Conchocele bisecta
TGAATGGAGAAATTGGTCTTGTGGCTTTTGCGACCAGTGTAGATCCAGATCAGCCTGTGCATCAGCACAGTCTGATCAGGATCTACACTGTTTGCCATTCCATGAATGAAACAACAATCCTGCTTCTAACAATGAATATAGATCGCTATCAGGCTACATGAGAGTGTTATTATCTCCTCACTGACAGGCAAGAGGGGTTATAGCGTTAGTCCGTACGTATGTTATTAACACCTTTCATTTTTCAATAACTCATTACGTTCGCTTCACCGATGTTGATAATATTTGGCCAAAATCTGTGTATAGGGATGGTGCTTTTTGTTTTGCATACAACCCACATCCAACCACCCAAGGTCACTGAGGACTATATGTTCACACCTTGTTTGTAAGGCAAAACTGTTAAAAGTTGTGTGTGTTTATTATTATTATTATTATTATTATTATTATAAATGCTGCCTGCGAGGGATATTAGCTTCGCTTAACGATGACAGTTCTTAATTAGGGCCTCCCGAGAATCGGCGGTGCCCTATAGGTTTCGTCCTACCTATCCGTCCGTCCGTTTATTTATTTGAAAGTTTTTGTAACAGTTTCTCAAATCACCTATTCATATCGCACACATGCATTACTAAGTAACTATACATCATTCCACATTAATACAATTACCCTTGCTACTGATCGTACGTCTGTTTGTCTGTTAATGTATTTGCATGTTTTTGTAAGAGTTTCTCAAATCACCTATAATTTCTGTTTGCCTTCAGCTTATATCTTCATATTGCCCGCATACTTTACTTAGTAACGATACATCATTCCACATTAATACAATTACCCTCACTACTGATCGTACGTCCGTCCGTCTGTCTGTTTATGTATTTGAACGTTTTTGTAGCAGTTTTCGAATAGGGGCCCTAAGTGTGTCGACAGGCCACATTTTTCTAGTTGTTTGTTTGACTAGCTATGCTGTCACAAAACCCATAAGCCCTATTTCACAACCAGATATGGGAAACTTACCCAACACTCCGACATGTGGCATTGCAGTCCGGTGCCGCACTGCTACATTTCCGCCGCACCGCGCTGACATAACCGTTACTCAGAGCGGTTACACGTGGCCTGGGCCATCTGGTCGGCAAAGTCGTAGGCCACCGCGTAGTTATCGGCGGACCCTGACGACTTGATGCACCCTGTAACATACATGTACGTACAGTGGAACCGCGGTGACAGAACCTCTCTAAACTGGACACCCTGGCGACCCCATTGTGTTTAATTTAGATGGATTTCACTGTAATTTCTTTCATTGTCGTGTGTTTTCATGATTGAAAATGACACAAACTTGCATGGAGTGTCCGGTTTAGAGAGGTTTCATTGTAATTGTTAAAGGTACCTGCCCACTCAGTAGGCACAAAATGTTCTTTATAGGAATTAAATAAGTGTATAATTGTGTCACTATTCCACCAGTTCTAAAAATTATGAGTGGCCGCTACACATGTATAATCATTTAGTAATATTTATTGTACTTATAGTGACGCACGTTGGTATCATGCTATTTTCATATGCAAATGAGGCATGGTATTTTTTAATTATTTATACTAATTAAATGCGTCACCTGAACAAAATGATATTTTCGTCAGATTATAAAGTATGATAATTGCACATTAAAAAAAATCAATACAGAGTAACAATAGTAAAGTCCGGTAACATTTTAAGAAAACACGGTTATCACCCCTGATATCAGTGTGGAAAGTTACGTCTGATATAAAATGTATAATACTGCCAATCAATACTTGGGGTAATTGTGAATAAATGTTTAGTTTGCCAGAAAATGTCTCAGATGATGTCTCTGGTATAAAGAACAGTTGGTGCCTACTGAGTTGGCATGTACCTTTAACCTTCGGGTAGTTGCATTCGGCAACTTTGCAAAACTCCCATACCGTCCGTAGAATATGAATTATGGCACACAAATTACCGGCCCCCTCCCCCAGTAGCAGATTGGAGAAACTCCTGCAAATATCTTACTTAACCGGACTGAAACACCGAGAGCCCTGGTGCCCGTTTCAATAAACTTCGTACGACTAAAATGTTCGTAAGTGTAAAATTATGATAGTCTGTAAATTGCACATTAACAATATTTTCTTTTACACAATTATTGGATTTACATTTATTGAGCATAGGCTCAATAAATGTAAATCCATCAATTTAAATGTCCAGACGATCCTAAATTTGCACTTACGAACATTTTAGTTGAAGTTTAGTAAAACGGGCCCCTGGGGCATAAACATACGTTACGTACTTTGTCCTTTGGCATTTCTTTATCGGATGCCATTTTGGCATTTACAAATTTCCAATTTAATTGTAATAGAATACTGTCACTGTCACGTTGGAATACAATATGTACTAGTTAACGTTATATACTGTTTTGTGTAATATGTTGGTACAGTCATCTTCGTGTCGTCAATATATTGAATGGATGTTAATATATTTCAACGACATATCGCACATCTTCAGTACAAAATCACATTGCAAGTAAAAAAATCGGAAAGCTTGCACCTTTCAAGCTAATCACCTGCAAACTGCACGGCATTACACGGCCGGTATTCAGTCTGTTTCCGCGGCCCCTTCACACTACCCGGTCTCTGCACACGGCCTTCTTCTATCCCGTGACTGCACACGGCCGTCGTTCTCTGCGGTACAATTCCACGTGCAACTGCTCCACGCACTCCAAGCATGCCAGCGGTTTGATTCTGTGAAGAAGAAAAGGCAATGTTCTATGTAATGATAAAACCCCATGTATATCGTTCTTTCTACTCGTTAGATGTGTAACACATTCGTGTGGATGTGTGCAAGAAAATAAGTTTTGAAATGTTTTTTTTTCCAAAGCGGTACAGTCTCTGTGCCATTGTATACAAGTCTAGTATAACATTGCCCTATACTTAACCATTTCACCCCTATGACTTACTGGAATTAATTTTGATATGTTCATTTTGCAACCAACCCAACCGTCACAAAATGATTTTCAGGCTAATCCATTTGTAAAAAGGGGTGTATTTGTTCTCAAAAATATGAAAATTACTTGCAAAAAGTGCAGATCCTGATGAGTGGCTCGTTACGATCGATCGATAATGTTGTCTTGATGTTCGGTTTAAAGAGATTCCACAGTATTGACAAAGTTTGTCGTATCACGTTTACTGAGACGGTCCCTGTGTATCAGTCTACACCTACCGTCTGGTCAGTTTCAATTCAGTCACCATCTCCCCCGATCTCCGCCGCTCCTCCACCAGCTGGCTACTCACGGAGTGCACGTCTGCCACAATATCGTCCATCGCGGCTGCCAGCTGACTCGCCGAAACATTCTGGTGATGCTCAACGACCGATAATTTCAGTTTAAATTCAGTCACCATCTCCCCCGATCTCCGCCGCTCCTCCACGGAATGCACGTCTGCCACAATCTCATCCATCGCGACTGCCAGCTGACTCGCTGAAACATTATTGTGTTGTTCAAAGACCGATAATTCTCCGAACATAGTTTCTTTGTACTGATTGATTTCTGATTTAGTTTCTTCCTTATATTTATCAAATGCGTAAATTAAACTCTGCATGTTGTCTCTTGCTATTTTCTTTTCTTCACCCAACGTCTTGTGAACGCGTGTGACAAGTGCGTCGAGATCACTAGCTGTATCAACGTGTGTTGGCACCTCTGTATTATCATGATTATTGGACGTTTCTGTTTGTGGAATCCCGCCGGTCTTGCTTAGTATTTGAGCCAATTGCTCCTCTATTCGCCGTAACGTCTACTTAATCGCGTCATTGTCTGCACTGTACACACCAACCTCAAACTGTAGGTTGTTCATTTGATTGTTCAGAACGCGGAACACTTCCCTAGTGCTTAAGTCACATGAATGTTTTTGGACCAAGAAAATTAAACTGAAGCAGATACATTTTCCTAACCACTTTCCCGACACAGCCATTTTCAGCAATACTAATGTATTATGATACACCAAGCACGTTAAAAATCCGTATGGTGTTTGACTACTTGTATGCCAGATGTATTTCTCTTTTGAAATCAACACAAACAGTTTCTTGGAAGTAAGTATGAACAAAACAACATCATAAGTACTAACGTTTATTCAAGAGCATACGTATACCACTTGAATGGTTATGTTAATTAGATGATGTCTCAAGCCCGCGGGTCCAGGGTTCAACAAAATGGTGATTATTCCATTTGTGCCCAACAGATTTAACCAGGGAGTTATTGAATAAAATCATTGGTCTAGCTCACGAGTCGTTACATATTGCTACTGCTAAAGTGTACATTAACCCTTTTATAGAATGCAGGAGGCCGTTTCACTAAACTTCGTACGACTAAAATGTTCTTAAGTGTAAAATTATGATAGTCTGTGAATTTCACATTAACAATATTTTCTTTTTAAACTATTATTGGATTAACATTTATTGAGCATAGCCTATGCTCAATAAATGTAAATTCATCAATTGAAATTTTCACACGATCCTAAATTTGCACTTACGAACATTTTAGTCGTACGATCTTTAGTGAAACGGGCCCCTGGACACGAAGAAAATTGTCGTCTGCTGTTGCTTTATAGTTTGCCTTAAAAGTGCTGTCAAACCAGGTTTTGTTATGAGAATATGGAAGCTATAAAATAAACAGCGGACGACAAACTTTAATTCAGCAGTGTAAGGATTATAAGTTATATCGCTATTTATTACTCAAACGACAATTTCACTGATGACCGGAATGTGGTTCGCATGTTATGCTGGTCGAATAACACACATTTTGTCTGACGATGTCCAGTTTGAGAAAACACTAATGTGGAGGATCACTAACAAAATCATGACGGCGGTTTCAAATGGTTTGACAAAATCTGTCGACAAAACGTGTTATATACTTAAGGCCAAAAGAAACTTTACAGTATATAAATAGGTCGATATTTCGTGAACAAGTATGTTTAAAAGCCTGATGTAAGATGTTTTTAATGCTGAATCTAATCTGCAACTACCGCACAAAAACATTAGATGAATGTGTTTAAAGCGATTGTATAAACAATGAAAAGACAACAACACCATTCATTTCAAAAACTGCAGTAAAGAGAATACAATTTGGAAATAGTGAATATTGATTATCCAGAGCATAAAATGGATTGCCTTCAGTGATCACAATGATGAATTGGTCGTATTCAGTACCTAGTGTGCCCACCTTGTGTGATCACTGTAGACGATCCGCTTTATGCTCGGGATATCCATATTGACAGTGTTATCTTTACTGCAGTTTTTGATATGAAGGGTGTTGTTGACTTTTCTTTCTTTAAACACATGCATCTAATGTTTTGGTGCAGTATGAAATCCGCATTAAACACATTTTACATCAGGTTTTTAAACATACTTGTTCACGAAATATCGAACCATTTGTACATGTATAGTGTAAAGTTTCTTTTGGCCTTAAGTATATGTTATCTCCCTTGATATAGCATATTATGTTACTCACATTTCTAGGGGGGCAGCTATATTGTCGTGCTACGCTTAAACGGCGAGTACGACCAAGAAAATAGTTCCCGGTACAGTGCCAACTTATCCTATGGCGTTTCGGTATGTCTTGCTTTGTATCTAAAACTCTTCACATTTTTGGGCTCAGTTTATCAGTTAAATTCTGGAAAGTACGAACCAATACGTTCCGTGCGTATGAATATAGCAGCTAATATGAAATAGGCACTACATATGACGGGCGACACTAGTGTATGATTGATAGCTTTACCATGTTTACCATGATGTTAGTATGATATGAACGGTACCATAGTATATTATTGCAGAGTTACGTCCCACTACCATGGTGTTTTAGCTTTTCTATTATAATTAAATAGTGTCATTGGCGCACTTCTCTTATTTGAATCAGTGATACAATTTAGATTTCCTTTTCATATATAATACATTAATAGCATAGGGAGTTTGAAACAGTAATTTATTCTACAGAAAAGGTATGGATGGGAATGGGTTTGCACCATCACCGTACATTTGCCTCCGGATGATGATTGAGAAAATATGCAACTTTCAGTCTCTTGTTCCGCAAGTGATCAATTTTTGTACTTTGATTTTATTTTATACATTAACTCGCTGCTATATGTGGCTGTGACTTGAGACATCGGCTTTATGGGTTTTGCGACCTGTTTAGCTCCTGATCAAATAAATAGCACACTAATAAAATAACACACTAATATCTCATGAAAAAGATCTCATGACGTGTCTCATATATGTTGCTTGTTAGAAGCATGGCGGGTGTTCATTGGTGCAATGGTGAAAGCGGGATAGATAATTTTATTTTATATATTGACCTCGCTGGTGTATGTGGATGTGACTGGAGAAATGGGGCTCATGAATGTTGCGACCAGTGGTGTAAACCCAAATCAGCCTGGTATATGCTCTGAGTCTGTATTGTTTGTCATTCAGTTGGTGGGTGAAACAACGACTAAGTTTGTAACAAACAGCATATAAAGCAGATCTCCAGATAAGCTGCGTATTGGCGTATTTTACGCACTTATTTCCACAGAATACTCATTGGTTAATATCAAATGTAGAAGTTCAAAATACCCACAGTAATGTTAAAATACGCATTGATTTTCAAATTGAGTAGTGAAATTAAGTTAATAAAGTTGAAAATTTTCTTAGTTGAGCGTACCTTCGGACATGTGAGTAATTTCATGAAATGCGTTTACAAACTTTACACTGAATATTTTCCGCAAATGACGTCAACAGTTGACAAATATTTCAGACTACATGCATATGTAGGTATTACATTCCGTATGTACTCTGAAAATTGTGTCAACTTTTGACTTTATATACTGAGCAAAACTAGAAACGTCCCTCCATGTTTAAGGAAAGATTCATCAAAAACCAAAAGGGTTACTTTTAAAAATCAAAATGGAAAAACAAGTTCATTCATTTCTGTATCAAAGCCAATAAATTGCATTTGGATATCTTGTTAAATATTCGAGAGATAACCGGCCAAGGGCGGTAGGGGTCAAAATCAAAAATCACAAACAAATCAGAAATGTGTTACTTAATGTTTAGAGATGGAATTTCAATAAGTAATGTGGCAAATTCAGTAAATCTCGTTAGTACCGAGTGTGGCCACCATTTGCATGAATGCATGCAATGATCCTACGCCGCATCGACGTGACATAACGCAATACCAGTGCGTTGGGCAAATTCCTCCATTCCCGTTGTAACGCCCGTGTAAGATCGCGAACATAGTCAATCTGATGGTTAGCTCGTGCTTTGCGCCCAGCTCATCCCATATGTGCTCAATGGGATTGAGATCCGGGGAGACCGCGGGCCATGGCATGACGTCGACGTTGTTTTGCTGTAAGCTTTGAGTGGTGACCCTGGCTACGTGAGGGCGGGCATTGTCGTGCATCAATGTCACACCAGGACCATGCTGACGGATAAATGGTAAGGCATGTGCATTTAGCACATCTGCAACATAACGTTGTGCATTGATGTTGCCCAGTACAACAACCAAATCTGTCTTCCGGTTTCCCATGATCCCACCCCAGACCATTACGCTCCCTCCCCCAAACCTGTTCTTCTCAACAATGCAACAATCGGTGAATCTTTCATTTTTACGCCTGTATACCCGTAATCTTCCGTCAGCATGACTAACTGTGAACCGAGATTCATCGGTGAACAAAACTCGGTTCCAGTCAGCCCTTCTCCAGTTCAGATGACGTCGCGCCCATAACAGTCTGGCAGCACGGTGACGTTGGGTCATTATCTGACCAGTGTACGGGCGGCGTGTCCGATTGGTTGGGCGTTACGACGTAACCGGTTGCGAATGGTCTGCCCTGAGACACCGTATCGCCTAGCAGTGACTGTGGCTGCCAATCGACGTTGACGTAAGTGCGTCAACGTAATGTAACGATCGGCTCTAGCCGTCGTTACACGAGGCCTACCAGGTCGCTGCCGGTCGTGAACAGCCCCAGTCTGCTGGTACCGGGCTGCAAGACGATCAATCGTCTTCCGACAGCAACCAAACCGAGGCGCGACCGCCCTGGCGGCCATCCAACCCGCAAGCATCCCAATTGCCTGATTTCGCTCGTTTTCGGAAAGCCGTTGCATATCGAAAACAGTGAAAAATTAAAAAAGTTTTTTAATTTTCCGAATAGCCCCTATCGCATGAATGGTACGACATGAACTGAATCACCTTATCGATGACAGTATAGCGTGCACGTGCAAAAAGTGGAAATCAACGTTCCGGTCACTGGCCGCTATGTAAACCGTGTGTATCGGCTAAACTCTACACGATCTTATTCTGAACATCGCCACGGTTTAAAATACATGTACTTTGAACATGTGGTACATACATAGACAGAGCTACACCGGCTATAAAACAGGGACGTTTCTAGTTTTGTTGAGTATATATGAAAAATATTGTAAATTTTGTAAACGTATTTAATGAAATTACACAGATGTCCGAAGCTACAAAATCACGTGGCATGTCTCAATTATGAGACAAGCCACGTGGTTTTGTACCTAAAGAGATGTGCGATCAATTCATAAAATTAGTTACAAAATTTACGATATTTTCCGAAAATGACGTGGAAAGCTAAGGAAATTGTCATAGCAAATGTGAAATATAATTCCGCAATTGCTGTGAAAAATTCGTCAACTTTTGACGTCATTTGCAGAAAGTGTCACCGTTTGTGTAAATATTTTCCTAAACAAAAATCGCACATGTTACAAAATCACATGGCTTGTCTCAATTCCGGCTAAGAAAACTGACATGCCCTAATCAGACGTCACGGATGTCCAGTAGCCTATTTCACCAACATTGCAAAGCATACTTATCTAGCAAAGAGTATTTTCAATTTTAAGATAAATTTATTAATTTTTATTATACTGAATTTATTACATTATCACAGCCATTTTGGTATAATATTTTTGCATCATCAAATATATGAAGTCGTTAGTTCTATACGACATAATGGGGAAAACAATTATTACTCCCTCAAAGTATACTTTGCTGGATAAGTATACTTTGCAATTTTGATGAAATCGGCTACAGGTCACAGGTTGAAGTAACATACCAAGTTAAACTTTTTTTATTCCCTGTTATAACATATTGTATAACTTTTTTTCCAACTGATTTGTTTCCATTTATTGATACTTTTAGGTATATTTAATGTATTTATACTCCTTGGTCCGTTACTTCAACCTGTGGTCCAGGTTGATATTGGGCCATACTAGTCAAATATTGTAACGTGCCTTTTGATAGCAAGCGGCTCAAATATGACTAATTCTGAAATGTCTTCAGAGGTTTATTTCATGGCAAAACATATTTCCCGTTATATTTAAAAATGTTGAGGTCACGGTGGCGTCGAATTTCAATCGCCATGGTACACTTGTCGTTTATTTTCTTTGGGATAAGATTTTGCCCAAAACCACCATTTGTAACCCAATACTAAAACACGAATATTCATGTTTCTAGTATTCGGTTACATTATGAGCTCCAGTTAATCTGATCAACTTTGGGGGGAATTTTGTTATTTTTTCACCAAATATGGCAACTTGGGAGTGCTTTAGAATCGTCTCATTGAACTTCCAACTTACCATTTTTGGTGAAGAACTGAGAAGAATACCTCGAATATTTGGTCAAATTACGCATCTTAAGGTGATACAATGGCAGAGCGTATTTGCTTTGAGACTGCTTGGTCACTTGGAATGACCGTGTGTTACCTCGTTGTATAGTATGGGTGCTGTTTTGGACTTTAATAGCATTTTGTGATACCACCCATTCGAATAGGTGATATCATCCAATTGGATATGTTATATCACCTATTTCAATCTGAATGTATGATATCATATATTCGAATATTCAACGGATAAATGCATTCATTCGAACAGGTGATACCACTCTTTTGCGTTGCCTGAAATTAGAATAACCCGATCTGGGTACCGTTTCACTAAGCTTCGTACGACTACAATGTTCGTAAGTGCAACATTTATATACTCTATAAATTGCACATTAAAAATGTTTTTATGTAAACAATTATTGGATTAACATTTATTGAGCATATGCTGCCTATGCAGCCTATGCTCAATAAATGTAATTCCATCGATTGAAATTTCCAGACGATCCTAAAATTGCACTTACGAACATTTCAGGCGTATTACATTTTGTAGGCTAGTGCAAGTTGGATGTTGTGACCGCTGAATACTATTATGTAAATAATCACTTGTAATTTTTTAGATTTTCTCCCCATCCGTACAGATGAAACACGGGATTCGACATTTGACCCGGTCTAAACTGTTGTTAGCTGTTGACAGGCTATTAACTCTTTGTACACTAGCGGTTAAAATAAGTGCCATCAAATTAGGTGTATTTTCTTATTTCTCTCTAAAAATATATCTCGGAATTTCAGTAGAATCGAGTCCAGAGGACTGCATTCTAATGAAATTCCAAGTTATATTCATGATATTTACAGGGAGAAATAAAAGAAAATATAATTCATTTTCCTCTGCTATGTTTTCAACTATTTATAGCCCGCAAGTGTCCCAGCATGCAAAGAGTTAAAGACCATTAAACAAACAAACTGTCTCAATAGTGTATTCTCGCGTGTAACAGAATTATCCGATTGATACATTTTATTATGTATGCGATCAACATAGCCCCTGATCAGACTGTGCGGATGGACATATGTTGTTCCCTTTTGTTAACTAGGTACATGTACTATACACCACTTCAACTATAATCTGGTGACATATAGGCTATATGCCGTTGCAACAACAGAAATTGGGACCACAATTGCCATTACAGCTGTCATAGCGGTACATCTTCAGTCCTTTCTTGGCGACATCGTCGCGCTGTTGTATCGGCGAGCCGCGGTACACGTGCAGGGAATTGAAGCACGACCGCCTGCAAATATACCAGTATATAGAGAATACCTACTTTCTTAATATGTGGTTGTGACTGGAGAAATGGGGCTTATTGCATTTCTGACAGTATAGCTGCTAATCAAATAGTACACATGTCTGTAGCCTTATACCGATCAATGTTGCTTGTTAGGAGAATGACAGGTGTTTCATTGATTGCATGGCGACCAGTGCAGATCCTGATCAGACAGCAGATGCACATGATGATCTGGATCTACACTGGTCGCAAAACCCACAAGCCCCATTTCTCCAGTCACAGCCACTTATCAAGTTTATCAGGCAAGGCTAGGAAATGTGTAGGAATTCCGGGGCTAGTCGAGGAATTTGTATCGTTGCCGAGTCGAGCCTGATAGACTTGATATCAACAGACACTAGGCTGCTATTGTATTTATCAGGTAACGTTTTATACTAGAAAATTGTTAAATATCAAATAGTTTTTATTGACAAGAATGCTGACTTGTTTATGTTGTGTCATTACACTTGACGTCATTCGATAATGGCACGTGATACCGTTTGACCAATGACGCGTCCGGTTCATTTCACTGTAACCCGGATATTTGCATCTTAGCAATGCCTGATATGACAATATGTCATCATTCAGTACGTACTCAGCCAATACAAAACTCGTTACCTGATAAAAGACAGAATAGCATGCTAGTTTATTTTAATATCAAGTTTATCAGGCAAGGCTAGGGAATCCCGAGGCTTGCCGAGGCATTTGTATCGTTTCCGAGCAGAGTCTGGTAAAAATATCAGAAGACACTAGCTTTCATAGTATTCTATTTATGTATCCCATCGCCGATAGGCAAGAGGTGATATAGCGTTAGTCCATGTACGTACGTACTGCGTTAGTAACACCTTTTAGTTTTCAATAACTTGAGTAATGAACCCCTTCACCGATTTTGATAATATTTATCACAATGTGTGTCTAGGGATACTGCTTTGTTTTGCATACGACCCACGTCCGACCTCCCAATGTCAAGGTCACTGAGGACTTGTGTTCCCTTGTTTGTAAGGCAATAATTTGTTATTATCAAGGCTGCCAGCGAGGGGATTAGCTAAGTGATAACAATGCCCTTGTTTAGGTAGCCGTTCACGCTAGATGATGGGCTCTATGTATGGTCGTCAATGCATAGTTATGATCTGATTAAATGCAAGGTGAGAGCAGATTGTAGGTGTGACTGGAGAAATGGGTCTTGTGGCTTTTGCGACCAGTGTAGATCCAGATCATCCTGTGCATCAGCACAGTCTGATCAGGATCTACACTGTTTGCCATTCCATGAATGAAACAACCATCCTGCTTCTAACGAGGAATATAGATCGCTGTCAGGCTAGAGGAGAGTGTTATTATCCCCTCACTGACAGGCAAGAGGGGTTATAGCGTTAGTCCGTACGTATGTTAGTAACACCTTTCATTTGTCAATAACTAATTACGTTCGCTTCAAAATGTAAATGCTTTGATTTAACGACGGCACTGGCTCGATGACCTTGTATGTCGGGAGCGACTATTTAAGTCCCCATCCGATAGGACTAGGCTATCACGAAGGTGTCATGCAAAAGGACACACCGAATCGGCCAGTGTCTGGATTTGAACTCAGGACCTTCCGATCCGTAGTCCGATGCTCTACCACTGATCTTTTTCTGATTAGCTTTGTTTAACGACGACAGTTCTTAATTAGGGCCTCCCGAGAATCGGCGGTGCCCTATAGGTTTCGTCCTACCTGTCCGTCCGTCCGTTCAGTATTTTTTGAAAGCTTTTGTAACAGTTTCTCAAATCACCTATATTTTCTGTTTGCCTTCAGCTAACATCTTCATATTGCACACACGCATTACTAAGTAAATATACATCATTCCACATTAATACAATTACCCTCGCTACTGATCGTACGTCATTCCGTCTGTCTGTTTATTTATTTGAAAGTTTTTGTAACAGTTTCTCAAATCACCTATTCCTATCGCACACATGCATTACTAAGTAGCTATACATCATTCCATATTAATATAATTACCCTTGCTACTGATTGTATGTCTGTCTGTCTGTCTGTTAATTTATTTGAAAGTTTTTGTAAGTTTCTCAAATCACCTATAATTTCTGTTTGCCTTCAGCTAATATGTTCATATTGCACGCATACATTACTTAGTAACGATACATCCTTCCACATTAATACAATTACCCTCACTACTGATCGTACGCCCGTCCGTCTGTCTGTTTATGTATTTTAACGTTTTGTAGCAGTTTTCAAATAGGGGCCCTAAGTGTGTCGACAGGCCACATTTTCTAGTTGTTTGATTAGGAGCTATGCTGTCACAAAACCCATAAGCCCCATTTCTTCAGTCACAACAAGATATCGGAAACTTACCCAACACTCCGACATGTGGCACTGCAGTCCGGTGCCTCACTGCTACATTTCCGCCGCACCGCGCTGACATAGCCATTCCTCAGAGCGGTACACGTGGCCTGGGCCATCTGGTCGGCAAAGTCGTAGGCCACCGCGTAATTATCGGGGGACCCTGACGACTTGATGCACCCTGTAACATACATGTACGTACAGTGGAACCTCTCTAAACTGGACATCCAGGCGCCCCCATTGCGTTTAATTTAGATGGATTTCACTGTCATTTCTTTCATTGTCGTGTGTTTTCATGGTTGAAAATGACACAAACTTTCACGGAGTGCTTAATTACACTCTATGTGTCCGGTTTAGAGAGGGTTCATTGTAATTGTTAAAGGTACATGCCCACTCAGTAGGCACAAAATGTTCTTTATAGGAATTAAATAAGTGTATACTTGTGTCACTGTTCCACCAGTTCTAAACATTATGAGTGGCCGCTACACTTGTATAATCATTTAGTAATATTTATTGTACTGATAGTGACGCACGTTGGTATCATACTATTTTCATATGCAAATGAGGCATGGTATTTTTTAATTATTTATACTAATTAAATGCGTCACCTGAAAAAAATAATATTTTCGTCAGATTATAAAGTATGATAATTGCACATCAAACAATCAATACACAGCAAAAATAGTAATGTCCGTTAACATTTTAAGGAAACACGGTTATCACCCCTGATATCAGTGTGTAAAGTTACGTCTGATATAAAATTTATAATACTGTCAATCAATACGTGGGGTAATTGTGAATAAATGTTTAGTTTGCGAGAAAATGTCTCAGATGATGTCTCTGGTATAAAGAACAGTTGGTGCCTACTGAGTTGGCATGTACCTTTAACCTTCGGGTAGTTGCATTCGGCAACTTTGCAAAACTCCCATACCGTCCGTAGAATATGAATTATGCAAACAACTTTCGCACACACATTACCGGCCCCCTCCCCCAGTAGCAGATTGGAGAAACTCCTGCAAATATATTACTTAACCGGACTGACACACGGATATACAGTCCAAACAATGTATGCCTCCCGGCTCTACCGAGACCCGTTTGGGCCCGTTTCAATAAACTTCGTACGACTAAAATGTTCGTAAGTGTACAATTATGATAGACTGTAAATTTCACATTAACACTATTTTCTTGTACACAATTATTGGATTTACATTTATTGAACATAGGCTGAATAAATGTAAATCCATCAATTGAAATGTCCAGACGATCCTAAATTTGCACTTACGAACATTTTAGTCGAAGTTTAGTAAAACGGGCCCCTGGGGCATAAACATACGTTACGTACTTTGTCCTTTGGCATTCCTTTATCGGATGTCATTTTGGCATTTACAAACTTCCAATTTAATTGTAATAGAATACTGTCACTGTCACGTTAGAATACAATATGTACTAGTTAACGTTATATACTGTTTTGTGTAATATGTTACAGTCATCTTCGTGTCGTCAATATATTGAATGGATGTTAATGTCCATTTAAAGTTTGTAAATATATTTCAACAACATATCGCACATCTTCATTACAAAATCACATTGCAAGTAAAAAATCGGCAAGCTTGCACCTTTCACCTTGCACCAAGCTTACACCTTTCAAGCTAATCACCTGCAAACTGCACGGCATTACACGGCCGGTATTCAGTCTGTTTCCGCGCCCCTTCACACTGCCCGGTCTCTGCACACGGCCTTGTTCTATCCCGTGACTGCACACGGCCGCCGTTCTCAGCGGTGCAATTCCACGTGCAACTGCTCCACGCACTCCAAGCATGCCAGCGGTTTGATTCTGTGAAGAAGAAAACGCAAAGATCTATGTAATGATAAAAACCCATGTATATCGTTCTTTCTACTCGTTATACGTGTAACACATTCGAGTGTGCAAGAAAATAAGTTTTTAAATGTTGTTTTTTTCAAAGCGGTACCGTCTCTGTGCCATTGTATACAAGTCTAGTATAGCATTGCCCTATACTTAACCATTTCACCCCTAAGTAACTGGAATGAATTTTGATATGTTCATTTTGCAACCAACCCAGCCGTCACAAAATTATTTTCAGGCTAATCCATTTGTAAAAAGGGGGTGTTTTTGTTCTAAAAAATATGAAAATTACTTGCAAAAAGTGCAGATCCTGATGAGTGGCTCGTTACGATCGATCGATAATGTTGTCTTGATGTTCGGTTTAAAGAGGTTCCACAGTATTGACATGTTTGTCGTATGACGTTTAGTGAGACGGGTCCCTGTGTATCAGTCTACACCTACCGATGCCGCGTCTGGTCAGTTTCAATTCAGTCACCATCTCCCCCGATCTCCGCCGTTCCTCCACCAGCTGGCTACTCACGGAGTGCACGTCTGCCACAATCTCGTCCATCGCAGCTGCCAGCTGACTCGCCGAAACATTCTGGTGATGCTCAACGACCGATAATTCCAGTTTCAATTCAGTCACCATCTCCCCCGATCTCCGCCGCTCCTCCACCACCAGGGAGCTACTCACGGAGTGCACGTCTGCCACAATCTCGTCCATCGCGGCTGCCAGCCGACTCGCCGAAACATTCTGGTGTCGCTCAAAGACCGATAATTCTCCGAAC
This sequence comes from Conchocele bisecta, assembly GCA_029237695.1. Classification (NCBI taxonomy): domain Eukaryota; kingdom Metazoa; phylum Mollusca; class Bivalvia; order Lucinida; family Thyasiridae; genus Conchocele; species Conchocele bisecta. The sequence goes on from CM055269.1 coordinate 54,909,992, forward strand.
ATCTCAGTATTTGAGCCAATTGCTCCTCTATTCAATGTAACGTTTCCTTAATCGCGTCATTGTCCGCACTGTACACACCAACCTCAAACTGTAGGTTGTTAATTTTAGTGTTCAGAACGCGGAACACTTCCCTAGTGCTTAAGTCACATGAATGTTTTTGGACCAAGAAAATTAAACTGAAGCAGATACATTGTCCTAACCACTTGCCCGACACAGCCAATTTCAGCAATACTAATGTATTATGATACACCAAGCACGATAAACATCCGTATGGTTTTTGACTACCACTGATGACCGGAATGTGGTGCGCATATTACGCTGGTCGAATAACACACATTGTGTCGGACGATGTCCAGTTTGAGAAAACCCTAATGTGGAGGATCACTAACAAAACCATGACGGCGGTTTCAAATGGTTTGAAAAAACAAAACGTGTTGTTATATACTAGGCCAAAATAAACTTTACAATATACAAAGGGTCGATATTTCGTGAACAAGTATGTTTACTACCGAATGTAACAAATGTTTACTACCGGATGTAAGATGTTTTGTAATGCTGAATCTAATTTGCAACTACCGCACCGAAACATTAGATAGATGTGTTTAAAGATGGTTTATACACAATGAAAAGACAACACTATTCATTTCAAAATCTCCAGTAAAGAGAACACAATTTGGAAACTGGTCAATATTGATTATCCAGATCATAAAATGGATTGCCTTCAGTGATCACAATGATGAATTGACCGTATTCAGTACCTAGTGTGCCCACCTTGTGTGATCACTGTAGACGATCCGCTTTATGCTCGGGATATCCATATTGACTAGGAAACTGTGTTCTCTTTACTGCAGTTTTTGATATGAAGGGTGTTGTTGTCTTCTCATTCTTCCCACAATCTATTTAAACACATGCATCTAAAGTGTTGGTGCAGTAGTTGCAGATTAAAATCCGCATTAAAAACATTTTTCTTCGGTATAAGGCTACAAGAGTGTGCTAATGTATGTTAGTGTCAAGGTTATTACCAAGGTCAGGAATGATCGAGACAAATTGTCTCCCCTATCATCATATGAACCAAGTATACTTCAATTGTTATGACGTTATGGCCAATATAGCTTGATCGGACGAACGAAAAGTGGTAACAATGCAGCTGAAGTGTAAGGGATAGGCTAGAGTAGACAAGTACACGTAGTCATTTAATCACTTATAATGTACACTATATTACATGGGGAACACACAGGAATACATGATACATTGATATGCGAACATCACTGTACTGTGCAGGATACCATTCAATTACAAGGTTGTAAGCCAATCGACTGTTATACTTTAACGCAACTTAAAAGCTATAGACGAATAAACTCAGTATGTGGGTAATCTCAATGGTCCCGTAGTGGACAATAGTATGAATGCACAAGTACTTTGATGATCGCTAATCAAAGTGAAATAAAATACAAGTATAACATGGCAGAACAAACATTGGAGGACAAATGACAATCATCTGAGCTACCCCAGTGCTGGCGTATCTCAATAGATAGTGGTAACCTCTGAGTATCAAGGTCCCAAGGTCTGCCTCACCCGCAGTATGAGGTCTAGTCACCAATATGGCTATTATCCAACTTCAAGTGGATTAATCCATAAACAATATATGTAGTCTTACTACGATCCCTTAGCCATGATATGCCATGATAGGAGTATTACCATACACTATCAAAGTATACATGTGTATTGCCTATGCAATATATTTCCAAAGTATGAATGTCAAAGTCAAAGCCGGATGTGGTTACATCACATGATAGTCAATAACGATAATGTTCCGGAAGCTGGTACCGGAAGTAAAGTTCCAAAGGTAGTATTATTTCCGGAAATGGTGGACCAGATGTAATGTTACTATGACATCACTCGACTATAGCAACCCGGATGTGGTGGACCGGATGTAAAGTATCCATGGTGAATCAATGGGTTGTAATACCGGAAGTGGTAGACCGGATGTAAAGTTCCGATATAATACAAATGGCGATTATCACGTTGGCTAAGACGCCGGGAAAAGTTTCACTTAGGTGACATTCAACTCGGTGGTAGTATAATGATATGACATGTGTGTATGGCGTTTCACTTCACTAATCTATGGCTGTGACTGTCTGCTGAACGCGATGTAGCTATCACACACTGCTCTATACAGGCCTGTACCCGGAGCTGCTACACACACTGCGCCAGACAGACGTACGGACACTCTGACGACCTGGTACTCTGCACTGACTGGGGTCTGCCCTCAACGAGTGGACCAAAACGTCCAATGTGGCTCGCTGGAGCGTTCTCAAGAGGCTACAAAAATGAAATGTGTCTCCAATTACTGGACGAATACGCACAGACAGACAGACAGGATGCACAACGGACTAAAACGGGAATCGAACAACGGCAAATCACAGCTGAAATAAAATGTTGTAGGTACATACCAAAATCCTCCGTGTCACTGGTGAATACAGTACTATCCTTCTGTTACCAGAAAATATGTGTCCCACCAACACATAGCGAGACATCGCTTATATACGCACCAGTGAAACCATGCACGGAATAATGAATATGCCTACCCCTCGTTCGACATCTCACATAAATATTACAAAACCATGGCTTTTGCCATTTCACCCGTGGGTTATATTTGGCATAAATATATGTTGCCACGCCATAAATTCAACCAAACTAGTGTACAGCCCTCTTGGAATAAATACCATCCAACATGGTATATCCCACACTACCATAAATCTGTACACTATAGACCCAGATCTCATAATCCGAAATCTACTCGACTGGTCTCGACATGCGGAGGTCGCTTTTTGGCCCCGCCAAACCCCTCCATATCGGTCCTACGGGATGTACACTCAAATGAGAGTGTAGCACATACTAAACTCAAATATCGTGGTCATTTACGGAAATATCACGACACAAAGCATCACCAGTATGGGATCTGATATATCCATGTTGGCCAGTACCAGGCTATGCTGAAACACTAACCCGTAGCATATATAACAGGGCATACCTTGCTTGCTTGCTTGCTTGCTTACGTTTAACGGCCGCACTGTCTCTATGGACTTGCACGCCGTCCGCAAAAGGCGGAATAAAAACTTGGGCCGAATAGGAATTTTGAATTTTGAATCTGTGTAATCTGGGTAAAACCAGTTCGCGGGCTTAGGGCCCCAGAGACAAATGTGCGATTTGGATTACTGCTGGCGGTCACCAATTTGGTGACCTAATTTCGCGCAGTAATCCGGTGCACGGCCGCCACATTCAACGTTCAATTGTCTGTATTAAGTGGTGAGGCCCGCATGTGGCCCTATTGTTGGGTACATTTGTTTGCGGTTCTATTTATGTTTCATATAGTGATCTTGTGTTGGCAAATAAAGGACTCGTAAGGCGCGGTTGTTGTTGTTGTTGTATAGTGAGGTTAGGTGGTGTGAAGAGAATCCTCCGGCTCCACCGCTGAAGAAACCCGTGGGTCCCCTGTCCTCAGGCCCACCCCGAGCCCGTCGCCCGCGATGTCGTCAGCCCGAGCACGCCCAGCGGAGCGCACCATGTAACTAGATTCGGCGGCCAAGCATCCATCATCAAGGCGCACACCCACGTTCCACGGCCGGGTTTTTGAAAACAGGCAATCCGGATCAGGTAGTCTGTTTAGACTTCATCCCGGGGACTAGGATGCTGTGGGGTGGTATGGTGCACCCCCTTGTGAAGTTTGTTATATGGACAACTGTGTGCCAAGCCATGTTTATGTGATGTTTTCCATTATCCAAGCCATATTTATAGATGTACACACACACATATATACACACATATACACATATACATATACACGTACATACACACAAACACGCATACATATACATATATATATATATGCATACACATTTCCACATATATATACACACATACATACACATATACATATACACATACATACACATACATACACACACATACACATACACATGTGTACATGTGCTTGGGGGGGGGGGGTGAGGGCTGTAATATTATGCTTGGCTAGCTGGCGTGTTGGCAGCTAGGTATCCCTGTGTGGAAGGTTTTTCTTTCATTTCATTGTTTTCTAGGGTTACCACGTTGCTGCCGGGAACTGTGTTCCATACAGGCTGCTAGGCCTATATATTACATTGACCCCGCCCTCTTCCCAGAATGGTGCTATGGTTTCCATTTGGATCGGGTGTTTACGTAGGTGACTGTACTGTAGGTGCGTTCGAATGACGTGACCCTGTTGTCGTTCGTATGTTTGTGGCTGCAGATACTGATCCGGCCTGCCTGTTTTCAATTAGTTGTTGAGGGCGTTTTAGCCTTTATTTTGCCATAAGTATCTACATTGTGTTTATACCTGTAATATGATTATTATGTAGCTGGTGATGTGTGTCCTGTGAGGCCGGCTGAGTGCCTACGGCTTTTGTCATTATCGGGCACGGGGATATCACTAAATCGTACACCCCTGGAACCTCTCAGGGCGTTCGGCCCACAAGAGTTCTACTGTATTTACACATTAAGCTGTAATAAAATTTTCATTTTATTTACACTTAGGCTGAAAAATAATATAATTATATAAGCTGTAAAGAAAGGTTTTCATTAGTAACAAGTTCTAGTCTACACATTGGTGCTCCTTTTTTTACTATATATTTTCCTTTTTTTGTGAGGTCATGGTTAGTGAGGCAATTTTGTTCACATGCTCGCGTGCCTGAGAGACCGACCGTCAATATTGCGAGCAATATTGCATTTCCCATTATATCGTATTTGGGTTCGTATGATGTGCCGTATTAGGTTCACACGCTTTAACAACCCTGTACTTACAATGAGATTTGCTCTACCAACACACTATCCCGGCGGTCGGTCGCTATCATTTAACGTTTTTCATTATTGTGTTTGAGTTATCCCGCTTGTTCTATTGCTGTTTAGTGGGCTCACAGAATATATAATTATTTGTTTCACCTGTCCGGCCTAGAGAGGTCCCACTGTATATATTATTTCACGACCACATATGCGGTTATTTATTTGCATTTCCCATTATATAGTAGTTGGGCTCGTATGATGCGCCGGATTAGGTACACATGCTTTAACAACCCTGTACTTATAATGAGATTTGTTGATGTTGATTTGTCATGGTATGGTCTGCGCTATATACTGGCTTCACCTACAGAAGGTCCCTTATCTGGTGAACAACTAACACGCGGACAAACTCGGCCGGCACGGATAGTGGACATCCGTAATACTAAAAGGGGTCTTTTCCCTAGCGAAACCAGCACACGCAGTCAACGAGTTCTCTACCACACACATGCATAGTCTGTGGCAAATATGGCGTGACATCAGTAAAACATTGCTCATAAAATGGACGTGTATTTAAATCCGCAAAAAGGACACGCATAAACGTATTTCCACCAATACAACATAAGCCCCGTTATTACACGCACATTGTACATGGCAAATGTACATGCTAAATCACAGGTATGTAAAAATCACAGGTGTGTGAAATCACAGGTATGTGGAATCACAGGTATGTGAAATCAATAGTACGCACAACAATACAAAACAGTACCACACATCACAAATATACAATTATACGGAATCCAGAATGTACAAGAATGCACGTGTCACGCGACAGTTAGTAAAACCTTTCATTTTTCAATGACTCATTATGTTCACTTCACCGATGTTAATAATATTTGGCCACAATGTGTATATAGGGATGGTGCTTTGTTTTGCTTACAACCCACGTCCAACCACCCAAACTCACTGAGGACTATATGTTCACACCTCGTTTGTAAGGCAAAACGGTTAAAAGTTGTGTGTTTTTATTATTATTATTATTAGTATTAGAGGGGATTAGCTTCGTTTAACGATGACAGTTCTTAGTTAGGGCCTCCCGAGAATCGGCGGTGGCCTATAGGTTTCGTCCTACGTGTCCGTCCGTCCCTTTATTTTTGAAAGCTTTTGTAACAGTTTCTCAAATCACCTATATTTTCTGTTTGCCTTCAGCTAACATCTTCATATTGCACACATGCATTACTAAGTACGGTAACTATACATCATTCCTCATTCATACAATTAACCTCGCTACTGATCGTACGTCATTCCGTCTATCTGTTAATGTATTTTAATGTTTTTGTAAGAGTTTCTCAAATCACCTATACTTTCTGTTTGCCTTCAGCTAATTATCTTAATATTGCACGCATACATTACTTAGTAACAATAAGTCCTTCCACATTAATACAATTACCCTCACTACTGATCGTACGTCCGTCCGTCTGTCTGTTTATGTTTTTGTAGCAGTTTTCAAATAGGGGCCCTAAGTGTGTCGACAGATCACATTTCCTAGTTGTTTGATTAGGAGATATGCTGTCACAAAACCCATAAGCCCCATTTCTTCAGTCACAACAAGATATGGGAAACTTACCCAACACTCCGACATGTGGCATTGCAGTCCGGTGCCGCAATGCTACATTTCCGCCGCACCGCGCTGACAAAGCCTTTACTCAGAGCGGTACACGTGGCCTGGGCCATCTGGTCGGAAAAGTCGTAGGCCACAGCGTAGTTATCGATGGGCCCTGACGACTTGATGCACCCTGTAACAATCGTTTACGTACATTGGAACCTCTCTAAACCGGACACCCTGGCGACCCCATTGTGTTTAATTTAGATGGATTTCACTGTCATTTCTTTCATTGTCGTGTGTTTTCATGATTGAAAATGACACAAACTTTCATGGAGTGCTTAATTACAGTGGAACCTCTCTAAACCGGACACATAGAGTGTCCGTTTTAGAGAGGTTTTATTGTAATTGTTAAAGGTACATGCCCACGAAGTAGGCACACAATGTTCTTTATAGGAATTAAATAAGTGTATAATTGTGTCACTATTCCACCAGTTCTAAACATTATGAGTGGCCGCTACACATGTATAATCATTTAGTAATATTTATTGTACTGATAGTGACGCACGTTGGTATCATGCTATTTCATATGCAAATGAGGCATTGTATTTTTTAATTATTTATACTAATTAAATGCGTCACCTGAAAAAAATAATATTTTCGTCAGATTATAAAGTATGATAATTGCACTTCAAAAAATCAATACAGAGTAAACATAGTAATGTCCGTTAACATTTTAAGAAAACACGGTTATCACCCCTGCTATCAATGTGGAAAGTTACGTCCGATATAAAATGTATAATACTGCCAATCAATACGTGGGGTAATTGTTAATAAATGTTTAGTTTGCCAGAAAATGTCTCAGATGATGTCTCTGGTATAAAGAACATTTTGTGCCTACTGAGTTGGCATGTACCTTTAACCTTCGGGTAGTTGCATTCGGCAACTTTTCAAAACTCCCATACCGTCCGTAGAATATGAATTATGCAAACAACTTTAACACACGAATTACCGGCCCCCTCTTACTTAACCGGACTGATACACGGCTATACAGTCCAAACAATGTATGCCTCCCGGCCCTGGGGCCCGTTTCAATAAACTTCGTACGACTAAAATGTTCGTCCAATTTAATTGTAATAGAATACTGTCACTGTCACGTTAGAATACAATATGTACTAGTTAACGTTATATACTGTTTTGTGTAATATGTTGGTACAGTCATCTTCGTGTCGTCAATATATTGAATGGATGTTAATGTCCATTTAAAGTTTGTAAATATATTTCAACGACATACCGCACATCTTCAGTACAAAATCACATTGCAAGTAAAAAATCGGCAAGCTTGCACCTTTCAAGCTAATCACCTGCAAACTGCACGGCATTACACGGCCGGTATTCTGTCTGTTTCCGCGCCCCTTCACACTGCCCGGTCTCTGCACACGGCCTTGTTCTATCCCGTGACTGCACACGGCCGCCGTTCTGAGCGGTACAATTCCACGTGCAACTGCTCCACGCACTCCAAGCATGCCAGCGGTTTGATTATGTGAAGAAGAAAACACAATGTTCTATGTAATGATAAAACCCCATGTATATCGTTCTTTCTACTCGTTAGATGTGTAACACATTCGTGTGGATGTGTGCAAGAAAATAAGTCTGGAAATGTTTTTTTTTCGAAAGCGGTACAGTCTCTGTGTCATTGTATACAAGTCTAGTATAACATTGTCTATACTTAACCATTTCACTCCAAAGATTTACTGGAATTAATTTTGATATGTTCATTTTGCAACCAACCCAACCGTCACAAAATGATTTTCAGGCTAATCCATTTGTAAAAAGGTTGTTTTTTTTCTCAAAAATATTAAAATTGCTTGCAAAAAGTGCAGATCCTGATGAGTGGCTCGTTACGATCGATCGATAATGTTGTATTGATGTTCGGTTTAATGAGGTTCCACAGTATTGACATGTCTGTCGTATGACGTTTAGTGAGACGGGCCCCTGTGTATCAGTCTACAACTACCGATGCCGCGTCTGGTCAGTTTCAATTCAGTCACCATCTCCCCCGATCTCCGCCGCTCCTCCATCAGCTGGCTACTCACGGAGTAGTGCACGTCTGCCACAATCTCGTCCATCGCGGCTGCCAGCTGACTTGCCGAAACATTCTGGTGTTGCTCAACGACCGATAATTCCAGTTTCAATTCAGTCACCATCTCCCCCGATCTCCACCGCTCCTCCACCAGCTGGCTACTCACGTAGTGCACGTCTGCCGCAAGCTCGTCCATCGCGGCTGCCAGTTGACTCGCCGAAACATTCTGGTGTTCCTCAACGACCGATAATTCCAGTTTCAATTCAGTCACCATCTCCCCCGATCTCCACCGCTCCTCCACCAGCTGGCTACTCACGCAGTGCACGTCTGCCGCAAGCTCGTCCATCTCCGCTGCCAGTTGACTCGCCGAAACATTCTGGTGATGCTCAACGACCGATAATTCCAGTTTCAATTCAGTCACCATCTCCCCCGATCTCCGCCGCTCCTCCACCAGCTGGCTGCTCACAGACTGCACGTCTGCCACAATCTCGTCCATCGCGGCTGCCAGCTGACTCTCCGAAACATTCTGGTGTTGCTCAAAGATCGATAATTCTCCGAATATAGTTTCTTTGTACTGATTGATTTCTGATTTAGTTTGTTCCTTATATTTATCAAATGCGTGAATGAAACGCTGCATGTTGTCTCTAGCTATTTTCTTTTCTTCACCCAACGTCTTGTGAACGCATGTGACATGTGTGTCGAGATCACAAGCTGTATCGACGTTTGTTGGCACCTCTGTATTATCATGATTATTGGACTTTTCTGTTTGTGGAATCCCGCCGATCTTGCTCAGTATGTGAGTCAATTGCTCCTCTATTCGCTGTAACGTCTCCTTAATCGCGTCATTGTCCGCACTGTACACACCAACCTCAAACTGTAGGTTGTTTATTTGATTGTTCATAACGTGGAACACTTTCCTAGAGCTTAAGTCACATGAATGCTTTTGGACCAAGAACATTAAACTGAAGCAGATACATTTTCCTAACCACTTGCCCGACACAGCCATTTTCAGCAATAATAATGTTTTATGATATACCAAGCACGTTAAAACTCCGTATGGTGTTTGATTACTTGTATGCCAGATGTATTTCTGTTTTGAAATTACAATTTAGGTTCGTTCGTCGTCTCAACACAAACAGTTTCTTGGAAGTAAGTATGAACAAAACAACATTATAAATACTTACGTTTATTCAAGAGCATACGTACGAGTCGTTACATATTGCTACTGCTAAATTTTACATTAACCCTTTTCTAGAAAGCAGGAGACCGTTTCACTAAGCTTCGTACGACTAAAATGTTCGTAAGTGTAAAATTATGATAGTCTGTGAATTTCACAATTATTGGATTTACATTTATTGAGCATAGTCTATGCTCAATAAATGTAAATCCATCAATTGAAATTTTCACACTATCCTAATTTTGCACTTACGAAAATTTTAATCGTACGAAGTTTGGTGAAACGGGCACCTGAAATTGTCGTCTGCTGTTGCATTATAATTTGCCTTAAAAGTGCTGTCAAACCAGGTTTTGTTATGAGAATAGGGAAACTATAAAATAAACAGCGGACGACAAACTTTAATTCGGCAGTATAAAGATTATAAGTTCTATCGCTATTTATTACTCAAACGACAATTTCACTGATGACCGGAATGTGGTGCGCATGTTATGCTGATCGAATAATACACATTTTGTCTGACGATGTCCAGTTTGAGAAAACCCTAATGTGGAGGATCACTAACAAAACCATGAATGCGGTTTCTAATGGTTTGACAAAAGTCAAATCATGAGGTTTTTAAACATACTTGTTCACGAAACATTGAACCATTTGTATAGTGTAAAGTTTCTTTTGGACTTAGGTATATGTTATCTCCCTTCTATGGGGGCAGCCATATTGTCGTGATGCGCCTAAACGGCGAGTACGACCAAGAAAATAGTTCCCTGTACTGTGCCAACTTATCCTATGGCGTTTCGGTATGTCTTGCTTTGTATCTAAAACTCTTCACAGTTTTGGGTTCATTTTATCAGTTAAATTCTGGAAAATACGAACCAAGACGTTCCGTGCGTATGAATGCAGCAGCTAATATGAAATAGGCACTACATATGACGGGCGACGTTAGTATATGAAACTAAATTTACCAATTGATAGCTTTACCATCTTTACCATGATGTTAGTATGATATGAACGGTACCGTAGTATATTGTAGTATTGTAGAGCTACTTCCCACTACCATGGTGTTTCAGCTTCTCTATTATAATTAAATAGTGTCATTGGCGCACTTCTCTTATTTGAATCAGTGATACAATTTAGATTTCCTTTTCATATATAGTACATTAATAGCATAAAGAGTTTCAGACAGTAATTTATTCTAGAAAAAACGTATGGATGGGAATGGGTTTGCACCATCACCGTTCATTTGCCTCTGGATGATGATTGAGAAAATATGCAACTTTCAGTCTCTTGTGCCGCAAGTGATCAGTTTTTGTGGAGATAACATATTTCAGTACTTTCAGTTTTGCGACCAGTTTAGCTCCTGATCAAATAAATAGCACACTCCTGTAACATGATAACGATATTAATAATGAGACACGCCATGTGATTTTATCTAATATCTCATGAAAAAGATCACATGACGTGTCTCATATATGTTGCTTGTTAGAAGCATGGCGGGTGTTCATTGGTGCAATGGTGAAGCGGGATAGATACTTTTATTTTATATATTGACCTTGCTGGTGTATGTGGATGTGACTGGAGAAATGGGGCTCATGAATTTTGCGACCAGTGGCGACCACTCTGGAAATTTTGTCAACTTTTGACTTTATTTATGAAAAATATTGTAAATTTTGTAAACATATTTAATGAAATTACGCAGATGTCCGAAGGTACAAAATCACGTGGCATGTCTCAATTATGAGACAAACCACGTGGTTTTGTACCTAAATAGATGTGCGATAAATTCATAAATTAGTTACAAAATGTATGATATTTTCCGAAAATGACGCGGAAAGTTAAGAAAATTGTCATAGCAAAATGCGAAATACAATTCCGCAATCGCTGTGAAAAGTTCGTCAACTTTTGACATCATTTGTAGAAAATGTCACCTTTTGTGTAAATATATTCCTGAAAAAAAAATCGCACATCATTGTTACAAAATCACATGGCTTGTCTCAATTCCGGCTGAGACAACTGACATGCCCTAATCAGACTTCACGGATGTCCAGTAGCCTATTTCACCAACATTGCAAAGCATACTTATCTAGCAAAGTGTACTTTGAGGGGAAAAAATTCAATTTTAGGATAAATTTATTTACATTTATACTTATCTAGCAAAGTGTACTTTGAGGGAGAAATTTTCAATTTTAGGATAAATTTATTTATTTTTATTATACTGAATTTATTACATTATCACAGCCATTTTGGGTGTGATAATGTAAGAAATTCAGTATAATAATTCTGCATACTTTTAATCATCAAATATTTGAAGTCGTTAGATCTATACGACATAATGGGGAAACAAATTATTACTCCCTCAAAGTATACTTTGCTGGATAAGTATACTTTGCAATTTTTATGAAATCGGCTACAGGTCGCAGGTTGAAGTAAGATACCAAGTTAAAAAAATAAAAGTATTCCCTGTTATAACATATTGTGTTCTAACAGGGAGTAAACTTTTATTCCAACTGATATTTCCCCACTTTATATTGATACTTTTAGGTATATTTAATGCATTTATACTCCTTGGTCCGTTACTTCAACCTGTGGTCCAGGTTGATATTGGGCCATACTAATGATACTAGTCAAACATTGTAACGTGCCTTTTGATAGCAAGCGGCTCAAATATGACTAATTCTGAAATGTCTTCAGAGGTTTATTTCATGGAAACAATTATTTCCCGTTACATTTAAAAATGGAGTTGCCATGGTGGCGTCGAATTTCAATCGCCATGGTACACTTGTCGATGATTTTCTTTGGGATAATATTTTGCCCAAAACCACCATTTATAACCCAATTCTAAAAACGAATATTCATGTTTCTAGTATTCGGTTACATTATGAGCTCCAGTTAATCTGATTAACTTTGGGGGGAATTTTGTTATTTCTTCACCAAAAATGGCAAGTTGGGAGTGCTTGAGAATCGTCTCATTGAACTTCCAACTTGCCATTTTTGGTGAAGAACTAAGAAAAATACTTCGAATATTTGGTCAAATTACGCATCTTAAGTAACATAGCGTGAAAATAGGTGAGAAAATGACAGAGCGTATTTGCTTTGAGACTACTTGGTCACTTGGAATGACCGTTTGCTACCTCGTTGTATAGTATGGGTGCTGTTTTGGACTTTAATAATATTTTGTGATACCACCCATTCAAATAGGTGATAGCATCCAATTGAATATGTTATATCACCTATTTCAATCTGAATGTATGATATCATATATTTGAATATTCAACGGATAAATGCATTGATTCGAACAGGTGATACCATTCTTTTGCGTTGCCTGACATTAGAAATTAGAATAACCCGATATGGGTAGCGTTTCACTAAGCTTCGTACGACTACAATGTTCGTAAGTGCAAAATTTATATACTCTATAAATTGCACATTAAAAATGTGTTCATGTAATTAATCATTGGATTAACATTTATTGAGCATAGGCTACATATGCAGCGTATACTCAATAAATGTAAATCCATCGTTTGAAATTTCCAGACGGTCCTAAAATTGCACTTACGAACATTTCAGACGTATTAAAAAGATTTAGTGAAATGGGCCCCAGGCTAGTGCAAGTTGGATGTTGTGACCGCTGAATACTTTTATGTAAATAATCACTTGTACTTTTTTTAGATTTTCTCTCCATCCGTACAGATGAAACACGGGATTCGACATTTGCCCAGGCCTACACTGTTGTTACTGTTGACAGGCTACTAACTCTTTGTACACTAGTGGGTAAAATAACAGCCACCAAATTAGGTGTATTTTTCTTATTTCTCTCTGAAAATATATCTCGGAATAAAAGGATAAATAAAAGAAAATATAATTAATTTTCCTCTGCTATTTTTCAACTATTTATAGCCCGCAAGTGTCCCAGCATACAAAGTGTTAAAGACAATTAATTAAACAAACAACTGTCTCAATAGTGTATTCTCGCGTGTAACAGAATTTATCTGATTGATACAGTTTATTATGTATGCGATCAACATAGCCCCTGATCAGACAGTGCGGATGAGCATATGTTGTTCCCTTTGGTTAACTAGGTACATGTACTATACACCACTTCAACTATAATCTGGTGACATATAGGCTAAAAGCCTTTGCAACAACAGAAATTGGGACCATTATAGGTGGCACTACAGCCGTCATAGCGGTACATCTTCAGTCCTTTCTTGGCAACATCATCGCGCTGTTGTATCGGCGGGTGGCGGCTCACGTACAGGGAATTGAAGCACGTCCGCCTGCAAATATACCAGTATATAGAGAATACCTACTGTCTTAATATGTGGCTGTGACTGGAGAAATGGAGCTGATCGGATTGCTGACAGTGTAGCTCCTGATCAAATAGCACACTCATGTAGCCTTATACCGATCAATGCTGCTTGTTAGGAGAATGACGGGTGTTTCATTGATTGAATGGCGACCAGTGCAGATCCTGATCAGACTGCAGATGCACAGGATGATCCGGATCTACACTGGTCGCAAAACCCACAAGCCTCATTTCTCCAGTCACAGCCACTTATCAAGTTCATCAGGCAAGGTTAGGAAATGTGTAGGAATTCCGAGGCTAGTCGAGGAATTTGTACCGTTCCCGAGCCAAGCCTGATAGACTTGATATCAACAGACACTAGGCTGCTATTGTATTTATCAGGTAACATTTAATACTAGCCGATGCTCAAATACAAAATAGTTTGTATTGAAAAGAATGCGGACTTGTTTATGTTGCGTCATTATACTTTATGTCATTCGATAATGTCACGTGATGCCGTTTGACCAATGACGTGTCCGGTTCAATTCACTGTAACCCGGATATTTGTATCTTAGCAATGCCCGATATGACAATATGTCATCAGTCAGTACGTATTCAACCAATAGAAAGCTCGTTACCTGATAAAAGACAGAATAGCATGCTTGTGTATTTTGATATCAAGTTCATCAGGCAAGGCTAGAGAATCCCGAGGCTTGCAGCGGAATTTGTACCGTTTCCGAGCCGAGTCTGGTAAAAACATCAGAAGACACTAGCTATCATAGTATTCTATTTATTATCCCCTCGCCGATAGGCAAGAGGGGATATAACGTTAGTCCATGTACGTACGTACTGCGTTCGTACCGGCTTTTATTTTCAATAACTTGAATAATGAACCGCTCCACCGATTTTGATAATATTTATCACAATGTGTGTCTAGGGATACTGCTTTGTTTTGCATATGACCCACGTGCGACCTCCCAATGTCAAGGTCACTGAGGACTTGTGTTCCCTTGTTTACAAGGCAATACTTTGTTATTATCAAGGCTGCCAGCGAGGGGATTAGCTAAGGGATAACAATGCCCTTGTTTAGGTAGCCATTCACGCTAGATGATGGGCTCTATGTATGGTCGTCAATGCATAGTTATGATCTGATTAAATGCAAGGAGTGAGCAGATTGTAGGTGTGACTGGAGAAATGGATATTGTGGCTTTTTCGACCAGTGTAGATCCAGATCAGCCTGTGTATCCGCACAGTCTGATCAGGATCTATACTGTCATTCCATGAATGAAACAACCATCCTGCTTCTAGTAAGGAATATAGATCGCTGTCAGGCTACAGGAGAGTGTTATTATCTCCTCACTGACAGGCAAGAGGTGTTACAGCGTTAGTCCGTACGTACGTTAGTAACACCTTTCATTTTTCAATAACTCATTACGTTCGCTTCACCGATGTTGATAATATTTGGCCACAATGTCTGTATAGGGATGGTGCTTTGTTTTGCATACAACCCATGTCCAACCGCCCAAGGTCACTGAGGACTATATGTTCACACGATGTTTGTAAGGAAAAACCGTTAAAAGTTGTGTCTATTTTTATTTTTATTATTATTATTATGATAAATGCTGCCAGCGAGGGGATTAGCTTCGTTTAACGATGACAGTTCTTAATCAGGGCCTCCCGAGAATCGGCGGTGCCCTATAGGTTTCGTCCTACGTGTCCGTCCGTCCGTTTATTTTTTTATAACAGTTTCTCAAATCACCTATAATTTCTGTTTGCCTTTAGCTAACATCTTCATATTGCACATACATGTATGCATTACTAAGTAACTATACATCATTCCTCATTCATACAATTAACCTCGCTACTGATCGTACGCCATTCCGTCTGTCTGTTTAGTTATTTGAAAGATTTTGTAACAGTTTCTCAAATCACCTATTCATATCGCACACATGCATTACTAAGTAACTATACATCATTCCTTCGTACGTCTGTCTGTCTGTTAATGTATTTGAATGTTTTTGTAAGAGTTTCTCAAATCACCTATAATTTCTGTTTGCCTTCAGCTAATATCTTCATATTGCCCGAAGACATTACTTAGTAACGATACATCCTTTCACATTAATACAATTACCCTCACTACTGATCGTACGTCCGTCCGTCCGTCTGTCTGTTTATGTATGTGAACGTTTTTGTAGCAGTTTTCAAATAGGGGCCCTAAGTGTGTCGACAGGCCACATTTTCTAGTTCTTTGATTAGGAGCCATGCTGTCACAAAACACATATGCCACATTTCTTCAGTCACAACAAGATATGGGAAACTTACCCCAACCCAGCACTCCGACATGTGGCATTGCAGTCCGGTGCCGGCGGAAACCCAGATTTCCGCCTCCGCACCGCGCCGACATAGCCATTGCCTTTACTCAGAGCGGTACACGTGGCCTGGGCCATCTGGTCGGCAAAGTCGTAGGCCACCGCGTAGTTATCGGGGGACCCTGTCGACTTGATGCACCCTGTAACATACATGTACATACAGTGGAACCTCTCTAAACCGGACATCCTGGCGACCCCATTCATTGAAAATGACACAAACTTTCATAGAGTGCTTAATTACAGTGGAACCTCTCTAAACCGGACACATAGAGAGGTTTCATTGTAATTGTTAAAGGTACATGCCCACTCAGTAGGCACAAAATGTTCATTACAGGACTTAAATAAGTGTATAATTGTGTCATTATTCCACCAGTTCTAAAAATTATGAGTGGCCGCTACACATGTAATTAGTAATATTTATTTTACTGATAGTGACGCACGTTGGTATCATGCTATTTTCATATGCAAATGAGACATGGTATTTTTTAATTATTTATACTAATTAAATGCGTCACCTGCACAAAATAATATTTCCGTCAGGTTATAAAGTATGATAATTGCACATCAAAAAATAAATACAGAGTAAAAATAGTAATGTCCGTTAACATTTTAAGGAAACACGGTTATCCCCCCTGTTATCAGTGTGGTAAGTTATGTCTGATATAAAATGTATAATAATGCCAATCAATACGTGGGGTAATTGTGAATGAATGTTTAGTTTGCCAGAAAATGTCTCAGATGATGTTCGCATGTACCTTTAACCTTCAGCAACTTTGCAAAACTCCCATACCGTCCGTAGAATATGAATTATGCAAACAACTTTGGCACACAAATTACCGGCCCCCTCCCCCAGTAGCAGATTGGAGAAACTCCTGCAAATATCTTACTTAACTGGACTGACACACGGATATACAGTCCAAACAATGTATGCCTCCCGGCTCTACCGAGAGCCCTGGGGCCCGTTTCAATAAACTTCGTACGACTAAAATGTTCGTAAGTGTAAAATTATGATAGTCTGTCAATTTCACATTAACAATATTTTCTTGTACACAATTATTGGATTTACATTTATTGAGCATAGGCTGAATAAATGTAAATCCATCAATTGAAATGTCCAGACGATCCTAAATTTGCACTTACGAACATTTTAGTCGAAGTTTAGTAAAACGGGCCCCTGGGGCATAAACATACGGTACGTACTTTTTCCTTTGGCATTCCTTTATCGGATGCCATTTTGCCATTTACAAACTTCCAATTTTATTTTAATAGAATACTGTCACTGTCACGTTAGAATACAATATGTACTAGTTAACGTTATATACTGTTTTGTGTAATATGTTGGTACAGTCATCTTCGTGTCGTCAATATATTGATGGATGTTAATGTCCATTTAAAGTTTGTAAATATATTTCAACGACATATCGCACATCTTCAGTACAAAATCACATTGCAAGTAAAACATCGGCAAGCTTGCACCTTTCAAGCTAATCACCTGCAAACTGCACGGCATTACACGGCCGGTATTCAGTCTGTTTCCGCGCCCCTTCACACTGCCCGGTCTCTGCACACGGCCTTGTTCTATCCCGTGACTGCACACGGCCGTCGTTCTCAGCGGTACAATTCCACGTGCAACTGCTCCACGCACTCCAAGCATGCCAGCGGTTTGATTCTGTGAAGAAGAAAACGCAATGTTCTATGTAATGATACAACCCCAATGTATATCGTTGTTTCTACTCGTTAGATGTGTAACACATTCGTGTGGATGTGTGCAAGACAATAAGTCTTGAAATAGTTGTTTTTTTTTCAAAGCGGTACAGTCTCTGTGTCATTGTATACAAGTCTAGTATAACATTGCCCTATACTTAACCATTTCACCCCTAAGACTTACTGGAATTTATTTTGATATGTTCATTTTGCAACCAACCGAACAGTCACAAAATGATTTTCAGGCTAATCCATTTGTTTTTTTGTTCTCAAAAATATGAAAATTACTTGCGAAAAGTGCAGATCCTGATGAGTGCCTCGTTACGATCGATCGATAATGTTGTATTGATGTTCGGTTTAAAGAGGTTACACTATATTGACATGCTTGTGGTATGACGTTTAGTGAGACGGGCCCCTGTGTATCAGTCTACACCTACCGATGCCGCGTCTGGTCAGTTTCAATTCAGTCACCATCTCCCCCGATCTCCGCCGTTCCTCCACCAGCTGGCTACTCACGGAGTGCACGTCTGCCACAATATCGTCCATCGCGGCTGCCAGCTGACTCGCCGAAACATGCTGGTGTTGCTCAACGACCGATAATTCTAGTTTCAATTCAATCACCATCTCCCCCGATCTCCGCCGCTCCTCCACCAGCTGGCTACTCACGGAGTGCACGTCTGCCACAATCTCATCCATCGTGACTGCCAGCTGACTTGCCGAAACGTTCTGGTGTTGTTCAAAGACCGATAATTCTCCGAACATAGTTTCTTTGTACTGATTGATTTCTGATTTTGTTTCTTCCTTATATGTATCAAATGCGTGAATTAAACGCTGCATG
The DNA here is from genome assembly GCA_029237695.1 of Conchocele bisecta. Classification (NCBI taxonomy): domain Eukaryota; kingdom Metazoa; phylum Mollusca; class Bivalvia; order Lucinida; family Thyasiridae; genus Conchocele; species Conchocele bisecta. The sequence goes on from CM055269.1 coordinate 54,928,857, forward strand.
TTGTCTCTAGCTATTTTCTTTTCTTCACCCAACGTCTTGTGAACGCGTGTGACAAGTGCGTCGAAATCACTAGCTGTATCGACGTGTGTTGGCACCTCTGTATTATCATGATTATTGGACGTTTCTGTTTGTGGAATCCCGCCGGTCTTGCTCAGTATTTGAGCCAATTGCTCCTCTATTCGCTGTAACGTCTCCTTAATCGCGTCATTGTCCGCACTGTACACACCAACCTCAAACTGTAGGTTGTTCATTTTATTGTTCAGAACGCGGAACACTTCCCTAGTGCTTAAGTCACATGAATGTTTTTGGACCAAGACAATTAAACTGAAGCAGATACATTGTCCTAACCACTTTCCCGACACAGCCATTTTCAGCAATACTAATGTCTTATGATATAACAAGCACGTTAAAAATCCGTATGGTTTTTAACTACTTGTATGCCGGATGTATTTCTGTTTTGAAATTACAATGTAGGTTCGTTCGTCGTCTCAACACAAACAGTTTCTTGGAAGTAAGTATGAACAAAACAACATCATAAGTACTAACGTTTATTCAAGAGCTTACGTATACCACTTGAATGGTTATGTTAATTAGATGATGTCTCAAGCCCGCGGGTCCAGGATTCAACAAAATGGGGATTATTTCATTTGTGCCCAACCGATTTAACCAGGGAGTTATTGAATAAATCATTGGTCTAGCTCACGAGTCGTTACATATTGCTACATATTAACCCTTTTCTAGAATGCAGGAGGCCGTTTCACTAAACTTCGTACGACTAAAATGTTCGTAAGTGTAAAATTATGATAGTCTGTGAATTTCACATTAACTATATTTTCTTGTAAAAGATTTTTGGATTAACATTTATTGAGCATAGCCTATGCTCAATAAATGTAAATCCATCAATTGAAATTGTCACACGATCCTAAATTTGCACTTACGAACATTTTAGTCGTACGAAGTTTAGTGAAACGGGCCCCTGGACACGAAGAAAATTGTCGCCTGCTGTTGCTTTATAGTTTGTCTTAAAAGTGCTGTCAAACCAGGTTTTGTTATGAGAATATGGAACTATAAAATAAACAGCGGACGACAAACTTTAATTCAGCAGTGTAATGATTATAAGTTATATCGCTATGTATTACTCAAACGACAATTTCACTGATGACAGGAATGTGGTGCGCATGTTATGCTGGTCGAATAACACACGTTTTGTCTGACGATGTCCAGTTTGAGAAAACCGTAATGTGGAGGATCACTAACAAAACCATGACGGCAGTTTCAAATGGTTTAACAAAATCTGTCTACAAAACGTGTTGTTATATACTTAAGGCCAAAATAAACTTTACAGTATATAAATGGGTCGATATTTCGTGAACTAGTATGTTTACAAACCTGATGTAAGATGTTTTTTAATGCTGAATCTAATTTGCAACTACCACACCAAAACATTAGATGAATGTGTTTAATGAGATTGTATAAACAATTAAAAGACAACAACACCATTCATTTAAAAAACTGCAGTGAAGAGAACACAATTTGGAAACTTGCCTAGTCAATATTGATTATCCAGAGCATAAAATGGATGGCCTACAGTGATCACAATGATGAATTGACCGTATTCAGTACCTAGTGTGCCCACCTTGTGTGATCACTGTAGACGATCCGCTTTATGCTCCGGATATCCATATTGACTAGGAAACTGCGTTCTCTTTACTGCAGTTTTTGATATGAAGGGTGTTGTTGTCTTTTCTTTCTTTAAACACATGCATCAAATGTTTTGGTGCAGTATGAAATCTGCATTAAACACATTTTACGTCAGGTTTTTAAACATACTTGTTCATTTGTTCATGTATAGTGTAAAGTTTCTTTTGGCCTTAAGTATATGTTATCTCCCTTGGGATAGCATATTATGTCATTCACATTTCTATGGGGGCAGCTATATTGTCATGCTACGCCTAAACGGCGAGTACGACCAAGAAAATAGTTCCCTGTACAGTGCCAACTTATCCTATGGCGTTTCGGTATGTCTTGCTTTGTATCTAAAACGCTTCACATGTTTGGGCTCAGTTTATCAGTTAAATTCTGGAAAGTACGAACCAATACGTTCCGTGCGTATGAATACAGCAGCTAATATGAAATAGGCACTACATATGACGGGCGACGTTAGTTTATGAAACTAAATTTACCAATTGATAGCTTTACCATGTTTACCATGATGTTAGTATGGTATGAACGGTACCGTAGTATATTATAGTATTGCAGAGCTACTTCCCACTACCATGGTGTTTCAGCTTCTCTATTATAATTAAATAGTGTCATTGGCGCACTTTAGATTTCCTTTTCATATATAGTACATTAATAGCATAGGGAGTTTCAAACAGTAATTTATTCTAGAGAAAACGTATGGATGGGTATGGGTTTGCACCATCACCGTACATTTGCCTCTGGATTATGAGTGAGAAAATATGCAACTTTCAGTCTCCGGTTCCGCAAGTGATCAGTTTTTGTGGAGATAACATATTTCAGTACTTTCAGTACTTTGATTTTATTTTATACATTAAGCTCGCTGGTATATGTAGCTGTGACTTGAGACATGGGGTTTATGGGGTTTGCTACCAGTTCAGCTCCTGATCAAATAAATAGCACACTCCTGTAACATCATGATACCGATATTAATAATGAGACACGCCATGTAATTTTACCTAATATCTCATGAAAAAGATCACATAACGTGTCTCATATATGTTGCTTGTTAGAAGCATGGCGGGTGTTCATTGGTGCAATGGTTAAAATCAAAGCGAGATAAATAATTTAAATTTTATATATTGACCTCGCTGGTGTATGTGGGTGTGACTGGAGAAATGGGGCTCATGAATGTTGCGACCAGTGGTGTAAATCCAAATCAGCCTGGTATATGCTCCGAGTCTGTATTGTTTGTCATTCAGTAGGTGAAACAACGACTAAGTTTGTAACAAACAGCATATAAATGAGAGCTCCAGATAAGCTGCGTATTGGCGTATGTTACGCACTTATTTCCACAGAATACGCATTGGTTAATATCAATTGTGGAAGTTCAAAATACCCACAGTAATGTGAAATACGCATTGATTTTCAAATTGAGTAGTGAAATTAAGGTAATAAAGTTGAACATTTTCTTAGTTGAGCGTACCTTCGGACATCTGCGTAATTTCATGAAATACGTTTACGTTTACACACTTTACACTGAATATTTTCCGCAAATGGCGTCAACAGTTGACAAACATTTCAGACTACATGCATATGTAGGTATTACATTCCGTATGTACTCTGAAAATTTTCTAAAGAGATGTGCGATAAGTTCATAAAATTAGTTACACAATTTACGATATTTTCTGAAAATGACGTGGAAAGCTAAGGAAATTGTCATAGCAAATGCGAAATATAATTCCGCAATTGCTGTGAAAAGTTGTCAACTTTTGACGTCATTTGCAGAAAGTGTCACCGTTTGTGTAAATTTTGTCGCACATGTTACAAAATCACATGGCTTGTCTCAATTCCGGCTGAGACAACTGACATGCCCTAATCAGACTTCACGGATGTCCAGTAGCCTATTTCACCAACATTGCAAAGTATACTTATCTAGCAAAGTGTACTTTGAGGGAGAAATTTTCAATTTTAGGATAAATTTATTTATTTTTATTATACTGAATTTATTACATTATCACAGCCATTTTGGCTGTGATAATGTAAGAAATTCAGTATAATAATTCTGCATACTTTTAATCATCAAATATATGAAGTCATTAGTTCTATACGACATAATGCATTTCGGGGAAAAAAAGTTATTACTCCCTCAAAGTATACTTTGCTAGATAAGTATACTTTGCAATTTTGATGAAATCGGCTACAGGTCACAGGTTGAAGTAACATACCAAGTTAAACTTGTTTGTATTCCCTGTTATATTAACATAGTGTGTTCTAACACGGAGTAAACTTTTATTCCAACTGATTTTTCCCACTTATTGATACTTTTAGGTATATTTAATGTATTTATACTCCTTGGTCCGTTCCTTCAACCTGTGGTTCATGTTGATCTTGGGCCATACTCCTGATACTAGTCAAATATTGCAACGTGCCTTTTGATAGCAAGCGGCTCAAATATGACTAATTCTGAAATGTCTTCAGAGGTTTATTTCATGGCAAAAATTATTTTCCCGGCGTTTATTTATTTATAAACTAAAATGGTAAGTTGGAAGTTCAATGAGACGATTCTAAAGCACTCACAACTTGCCATTTTTGTGGAAGAAATAACAAAATTCCCTAAACTGTTACCATTTTATATGGCAAGTTGGGAGTGCTTTAGAATCGTCTCATTGAACTTCCAACTTACCATTTTTGGTGAATAACAAAGAAAAATACCTCGAATATTTGGTCAAATTACGCATCTTAAGTAACATAGGGTGAAAATAGGTGATACAATGGCAAGAGCGTATTTACTTTGAGACTACATTGTACTTGGTCACTTGGAATGACCGCTTGTTACCTCGTTGTATAGTATGGGTGCCGTTTTGGACTTTAATAGCATTTTGTGATACCGCCCATTCAAATAGGTGATATCATCCAATTGAATATGTTATATCACCTATTTCAATCTGATTGTATGATATCATATATTGGAATATTCAACGGATAAATGCATTCATTCGAGCAGGTGATACCACTCGTTTGCGTTGCCTGAAATTAGAATAACCCGATCTGGGTGCCGTTTCACTAAGCTTCGTACGACTACAATGTTCGTAAGTGCAAAATTTATATACTGTATAAATTGCACATTACAAATGTTTTCATGTAAATAATTATTGGATTAACATGTAATGAGCATGCAGCCTATGCTCAATAAATGTAAATCCATGGATTGAAACTTCCAGACGATCCTAAAATTGCACTTACGAACATTTCAGGCGCATTTAATTTTTTATTGAAATGGGCCCCAGGCTAGTGCAAGTTGGATGTTGTGACCGCTGAATACTTTTATGTAAATAATCACTTGTACTTTTTTAGATTTTCTCCCCATCCGTACAGATGAAACACGGGATTCGACCTTTGCCTCGGTCTAAACTGTTGTTAGCTGTTGACAGGCTATTAACTCTTTGTACACTAGTGGCTAAAATAACTGCCATCAAATTAGGTGTATTTTTCTTATTTCTCTCTGAAAATATATCTCGGAATTTCAGTAGAATTGAGTCCAGAGGACTCCATTCTAATGAAATTCCAAGATATATTCATGATATTTACAGGGAGAAATAAAAGAAAATATAATTCATTTTCCTCTGCTATTTTTCAACTATTTATAGCCCGCAAGTTTCTCAGCATACAAAGAGTTAAAGACCATTAATTAAACAAACAACTGTCTCAATAGTGTATTCTCGCGTGTAACAGAATTTATCTGATTGATACATTGTATTATGTATGCGATCAACAAAGCCCCTGATCAGACTGTGCTGATGGGCATATGCTGTTCCCTTTTGTTAGCTACGTACATGTACTATACACCACTTCAACTATAATCTGGTGACATACAGGCTATCTGCCTTTGCAACAACAGAAATTGGGACCGCACCAGCTGCCACTACAGCCGTCATAGCGGTACATCCTCAGTCCTTTCTTGGCAACATCGTCGCGCTGTTGTATCGACGAGCCGCGGAACACTTGCAGGGCATTGAAGCACGTCCGCCTGCAAATATACCAGTAAATAGAGAATACCTACTGTCTTAATATGTGACTGTGACTGGAGAAATGAGGCTTATTGGATTGCTGACAGTGTAGCTCCTGATCAAATAGCACACTCCTGTAACCTTATACCGATCAATGCTGCTTGTTAGGGGAATGACGGGTGTTTCATTGATTGAATAGCGATCAGTGCAGATCCTGATCAGACTGCAGATGCACAGGATGATCCGGATCTACACTGGTCGCAAAACCCACAAGCCTCATTTCTCCAGTCACAGCCACTTATCAAGTTTATCAGGCAAGGCTAGGAAATGTGTAGGATTTCCGAGGCTAGTCGAGGACTTAGTACCGTTCCCGAGCCAAGCCTGATAGACTTGATATCAACAGACACTAGGCTGCTATTGTATTTAACCGGTAACATTTAATACTAGCCGACGGTCAAATATAAAATATTTTGTATTGAAAAGAATGCGGACTTGTTTATGTTGCGTCATTATACTTTACGTCATTCGATACTGTCACGTAATGCCGTTTGACCAATGACGCGTCCGGTTCAATTCACTGTAACCCGGATATTTGTATCTTAGCAATGCCCGATATGACAATAATTATGTCCTCAGTCAGTACATATTCAACCAATACAAAGCTCGTTACCTGATAAAAGACAGAATAGCATGCTAGTACGGGGCGCCATGTAGGACAGGTTAATTATGTGTACAAAATTGAGTTTTGTAACACTAAAAATCACAAAATTCAATTCTGTGTCACAAAATTCAATTCTGTCAATTCTGTGTCACAAAATTCAATTCTGTGTCACAAAATTCAATTCTGCATACGTTTCGTATACAAAATTCATTTTTGTTATAAAGGATTCAATTTTGTAAGACAGAATTGAGTTTTGTGAAGAAAATTCAGTTTTGTAGGACAGAATTCATTTTTGTCCACAATAATTAGTTTGCGTAGGATAGTCTATGTCATCTCTACGTTGATTGGTTGAGATCGGTCTTAGTCCATTTTACTAGATGGTGGAGTACACTTGCAGGTTTAAATATTTCAATGCGAAAATATAACCCAATATATCAATATTATACTTCTTTATGGACAGTTATTTTGGTTATATTATGATCACAAATGAGTGGTCACACCATATAAGCATATATACTTTGAAGGAGAAATAAGGAAAATATTCAGAATTTTCCCTCAATTATGTAAACAGGGTCAAACATAAAGTAGCCGGGACATAGCTAGACCTGAGAGCATGCCCATATATAGAGAATACCAGGCTAGTGTATTTTGATATCAAGTTTATCAGGCAAGGCTAGGAAGCGCGTAGGAATTCCGAGGCTTGCCGAGGAATTACATTTTCGACCGAGCTATACTTGATATTAAAATACACTAGCCTGGATCTATTTATCAGGTAACGTTTTATGCTCGAAAATGACATTAGATGACGTCGTATTCTAACAGTAGATCTAACCTTGTGAAACAAATGGTATTGGATCTGTGTCTACTAGTTGCGAAGTTACGTGTTCGCAACTATGTGTCTACATGCATTATTTACAGTATACACCATCTTAGTACATGTATCCATGGTATCTACACAAATACTACAAATGGTTTCCTCAAATGGCCCAATACACACATTCTGTTTATAAACACAGACAGCAGTCAGAACACAGGCCACAGCGCGTGTATTATTGATTTAACTGGGGCAGATGTACCTTGCGATACACACTAAATGACGTCAGTACTCGCGGGAGATCTACATGTACATGAATTATGTGTACAATTATAACGCAAATGAGTTTAAATACGAATGGGTTTGTCAACGTTTGACTGTTTGGAGATAGTTGAAGCAAAATGGCAGAATGAGAAATGAATCATCGGCAGAATGAGAAATGAATCATCGACATTGAATGTGTAGATCGGCGACCGTGACCCATTTTCTCCAGTGCAGTTTCTGACCAATGGTAGTCCTTCTTACATGCGTGTGCAGAATTGACAGAATTGAATTTTGTGGCACGAATTGCTTTTAGTGGCAACAAAAGTGAATTTTGTGCACAAAAGAATTGAAATTTTGTGACACAGAATTGAATTTTCTGTGCACAGAATTAATTTTGTGAACACAGAATTGAATTCTGTGGCACACAGAATTGAATTTTGTGACACAGAATTGAATTCTGTGGCACAAAAGTGAATTTTGTGACACAGAATTGAATGTTGTGGCACAAAAATGAATTTTGTGGCACAAAATTGAGCCATGTCCCACTTGGCGCCCCGTAGCTAGTGTATTTTGATATCAAGTTTATCAGTCAAGGCTAGAGAATCCCGAGGCTTGCAGAGGAATTTGTACCGTTTCCGAGCCGAGTCTGGTAAAAATATCAGAAGACACTAGCTTTCATAGTCTTCTATTTATTATCCCCTCGCCGATAGGCAAGAGGGGATATAACGTTAGTCCATGTACGTACGTACTGCGTTCGTAACGGCTTTTATTTTTCAATAACTTGAATAATGAATCCCTTCATCGATTTTGATAATATGTATCACAATATTCTAGGGATACTGCTTTGTTTTGTATATGACCCACGTCCGACCTCCCAATGTCAAGGTCACTGAGGACTTGTGTTCCCTTGTTTATAAGGCAATAATTTGTTATCAGCAAGGCTGCCAGCGAGGGAATTAGCTAAGTGATAACAATGCCCTTGTTTAGGTAGCCGTTCACGCGAGATGATGGGCTCTATGTATGGTCGTCAATGCATAGTTATGATCTGATTAAATGCAAGGTGAGAGCAGATTGTAGGTGTGACTCGGTATTGTGGCTTTTGCGCAGTGTTGATCCAGATCAGCCTGTGCATCCGCACAGTCTGATTAGGATATACAATGTTTGCCATTCCATGAATGAAACAACCATCCTGCTTCTAGTAAGGAATATAGATCGCTAATAGGCTACAGGTGAGTGTTAGTATCCTCTCACTGACAGGCAAGAGGGGATATAGCGTTAGTCCGTACGTATGTTAGTAACACCTTTCATTTTTCAATAACTCATTACGTTCGCTTCACCGATGTTGATAATATTTGGCCACAATGTCTGTATAGGGATGGTGCTTTGTTTTGCATACAACCCACGTCCAACCACCCAAGGTCACTGAGGACTATATGTTCACACCTTGTTTGTAAGGCAAAACTGTTAAAAGTTGTGTGTGTTTATTATTATTATTATTATTATTATTATAAATGCTGCCAACGAGGGGATTAGCTTCGTTTAACGATGACAGTTCTTAATTAGGGCCTCCCGAGAATCGGCGGTGCCCTATAGGTTTCGTCCTACCTGTCCGTCCGTCCGTTTATTTATTTGAATGTTTTTGTAACAGTTTCTCAAATCACCTATTCATATCGCACACATGCATTACTAAGTAACTATACATCATTCCACATTAATACAATTACCCTTGCTACTGATCGTACGTCTGTCTGTCTGTTAATGTATTTAAATGTTTTTGTATGAGTTTCTCAAATCACCTATAATTTCTGTTTGCCTTCAGCTAATATCTTCATATTGCCCGCATACTTTACTTAGTAACGATACATCCTTCCACATTAATACAATTACCTCACTACTGATCGTACGTCCGTCCGCCTGTCTGTTTATGTATCTCAACGTTTGTGTAGCAGTTTTCAAATAGGGGCCCTAAGTGTGTCGACAGGCCACATTTTCTAGTTGTTTGATTAGGAGCTATGCTGTCACACAACCATAAGCCCTATTTCACAACAATATATGGGAAACTTACCCAACACTCCGACATGTGGCATTGCAGTCCGGTGCCGCACTGCTACATTTCCGCCGCACCGCGCTGACATAACCGTTACTCAGAGCGGTACACGTGGCCTGGGCCATCTGGTCGGCAAAGTCGTAGGCCACCGCGTAGTTATCGGGGGACCCTGACGACTTGATGCACCCTGTAACATACATGCACGTACAGTGGAACCTCTCTAAACGGACATCCTGGCGACCCCATTGCGTTTAATTTAGATGGATTTCACTGTAATTTCTTTCATTGTCGTGTGCTTTCATGATTGAAAATGACACAAACTTTCATAGAGTGCTTAATTACAGTGGAACCTCTCTAAACCGGACACATAGAGTGTCCGGTTTAGAGAGGTTTCATTGTAATTGTTAAAGGTACATGCCCACTCAGTAGGCACAAAATGTTCTTTATAGGAATTGAATAAGTGTATAATTGTGTCACTATTCCACCAGTTCTAAAAATTATGAGTGGCCGCTACACATGTATAATAATTTATTAATATTTATTGTACTGATAGTGACGCACGTTGGTATCATGGCTATTTTCATATGCAAATGAGGCATGGTATTTTTTAATTATTTATACTAATTAAATGCGTCACCTGAAACAAATAATATTTTCGTCAGATTATAAAGTATGATAATTGCACATCAAAAATATCAATACAGAGTAACAATAGTAATGTCCGTTAACATTTTAAGGAAACACGGTTATCACCCCTGATATCAGTGTGGAAAGTTACGTCTGATATAAAATGTATAATACTGCCAATCAATACTTGGGGTAATTGTGAATACATATTTAGTTTGCCAGAAAATGTCTCAGATGATGTCTCTGGTATAAAGAACAGTTTGTGCCTACTGAGTTGGCATGTACCTTTAACCTTCGGGTAGTTGCATTTGGCAACTTTGCAAAACTCCCATACCGTCCGTAGAATATGAATTATGCAGACAACTTTGGCACACAAATTACCGGCCCCCTCCCCCAGTAGCAGATTGGAGAAACTCCTGCAAATATCTTACTTAACCGGACTGACACACGGATATACAGTCCAAACAATGTTTGCCTCCCGGCTCTACCGAGGGCCCTGGGGCCCGTTTCAATAAACTTTAGTCGAAGTTTAGTAAAATGGGCCTCTGGGGCATAAACATACGTTACGTACTTTATCCTTTGGCAATCCTTTATCGGATGCCATTTTGCCATTTACAAACTTCCAATTTAATTTTAATAGAATACTGTCACTGTCACGTTAGAATACTATATGTACTAGTTAACGTTATATACTGTTTTGTGTAATATGTTGGTACACTCATCTTCGTGTCGTCAATATATTGAATGGATGTTAATGTCCATTTAAAGTTTGTAAATATATTTCAACGACATATCGCACATCTTCAGTACAAAATCACATTGCAAGTAAAAAACCGGCAAGCTTGAACCTTTCAAGCTAATCACCTGCAAACTGCACGGCATTACACGGCCGGTATTCAGTCTGTTTCCGCGTCCCTTCACATTGCCCGGTCTCTGCACACGGCCTTGCTCTATCCCGTGACTGCACACGGCCGCCGTTCTCAGCGGTACAATTCCACGTGCAACTGCTCCACGCACTCCAAGCATGCCAGCGGTTTGATTCTGTGAAGAAGAAAACGCAATGTTCTATGTAATGATAAAACCGCATGTATATCGTTATTTCTACTCGTTAGATGTTTAACACATTCGTTTGGATGTGTGCAAGAAAATAAGTCTTGAAATTGTTGTTTTTTTCAAAGCGGTACAGTCTTTGTGCCATTGTATACAATTCTAGTATAACATTGCCCTATACTTAACCATTTCACCCCTAAGACTTACTGGAATTAATTTTGATATGTTCATTTTGCAACCAACCCAACAGTCACAACATGATTTTCAGGCTAATCCATTTGTAAAAAGGTTTTTCTTTGTTCTCAAAAATATGAAAATTACTTGAAAAAAGTGCAGATCCCGATGAGTGGCTCGTTATGATCGATCGATAATGTTGTATTGATGTTCGGTTTAAAGAGGTTCCACAGTATTGACATGTTTGTGGTATGACGTTTAGTGAGACAGGTCCCTGTGTATCAGTCTACACCTACCGATGCCGCGTCTGGTCAGTTTCAATTCAGTCACTATCTCCCCCGATCTCCGCCGCTCCTCCACCAGCTGGCTACTCACGGAGTGCACGTCTGCCACAATCTCATCCATGGCGGCTGCCAGCTGACTCGCCGAAACCTGCTGGTGTTGCTCAACGACCGATAATTCTAGTTTCAATTCAATCACCATCTCCCCCGATCTCCGCCGCTCCTCCACCAGCTGGCTACTCACGGAGTGCACGTCTGCCACAATCTCGTCCATCGCGACTGCCAGCTAACTCGCCGAAACATTCTGGTGTTGCTCAACGACCGATAATTCCTGCATTAAACGCTGCATGTTGTCTCTAGCTATTTTCTTTTCTTCACCCAACGTCTTGTGAACGCGTGTGACAAGTGCGTCGAAATCACTGCTGTATCGACGTGTGTTGGCACCTCTGTATTATCATGATTATTGGACGTTTCTGTTTGTGGAATCACGCCGGTCTTGCTCAGTATTTGAGCCAATTGTTCCTCTATTCGCTGTAACGTCTCCTTAATCGCGTCATTGTCCGCACTGTACACACCAACCTCAAACTGTAGGTTGTTCATTTTATTGTTCAGAACGCGGAACACTTCCCTAGTGCTTAAGTCACATGAATGTTTTTGGACCAAGAAAATTAAAATGAAGCAGATACATTGTCCTAACCACTTGCCCGAAACAGCCATTTTCAGCAATACTAATGTCTTATGATATACCAAGCACGCTAAAAATCCGTATGGTTTTTGACTACTTGTATGCCAGATGTATTTCTGTTTTGAAAGTTACAATGTAGGTTCGTTCGTCGTCTCAACACAAACAGTTTCTTGGAAGTAAGTATGAACAAAACAACATCATAAGTACTAACGTTTATTCAAGAGCATACGTATACCACTTGAATGGTTATGTTAATTAGATGATGTCTCAAGCCCGCGGGTCCAGGGTTCAACAAAATGGGGATTATTTCATTTGTGCCCAACCGATTTAACCAGGGAGTTATTGAATAAATCATTGGTCTAGCTCACGAGTCGTTACATATTGCTACTGCTGAAGTGTACATTAACCCTTTTCTAGAATGCAGGAGGCCGTTTCACTAAACTTCGTACGACTAAAATGTTCGTAAGTGTAAAATTATGATAGTCTGTGAATTTCACATTAACTATATTTTCTTGTAAACAATTATTGGATTAACATTTATTTAACATAGCCTATGCTGAATAAATGTAAATCCATCAATTGAAATTTTCACACGATCCTAAATTTGCACTTACAAACATTTTAGTCGTACGAAGTTTAGTGAAACAGGCCCCTGGACACGAAGAAAATTGTCGTCTGCTGTTGCTTTATAGTTTGTCTTAAAAGTGCTGTCAAACCAGGTTTTGTTATGAGAATATGGAACTATAAAATAAACAGCGGACGACAAACTTTAATTCAGCAGTGTAATGATTATAAGTTATATCGCTATTTATTACTCAAACGACAATTTCACTGATGACCGGAATGTCGTGCGCATGTTAAGCTGGTCGAATAACACACATTTTTTCTGACGATGTCCAGTTTGAGAATACCCTAATGTGGAGGATCACTAACAAAACCATGACGGCGATTTCAAATGGTTTGACAAAATCTGTTGACAAAACGTGTTGTTATATACTTAAGGCCAAAATAAACTTTACAGTATATAAATGGGTCGATATTTCGTGAACAAGTATGTTTAAAAACCTGATGTAAGATGTTTTTTAATGCTGAATCTAATCTGCAACTACTGCACCAAAACATTAAATGAATGTGTTTAAAGAGATTGTATAACCAATGAAAAGACAACAACACCATTCATTTAAAGCAGAATTCCAGATAAGCTGCGTATTGGCGTATTTTACGCACTTATTTCCGCAGAACACGCATTGGTTAATATCAAATGTGGAAGTTCAAAATACCCACAGTAATGTGAAAATACGCATTGATTTTCAAATTGAGTAGTGAAAATATGGTAATAAAGTTGAAAATAAAGTTGAAAATTTTCTTAGTTGAGCGTACCTTCGGACATCTGTGTAATTTCATGAAATACGTTTACAAACTTTACACTGAATATTTTCCGCAAATGGCGTCAACAGTTGACAAACATTTCAGACTACATGCATATGCAGTATTACATTCCGTATGTACTGTGACAATTTTGTAAACTTTTGACTTATATTGTAAATTTTGTAAACGTATTTAATGAAATTACGCAGATGTCTGAAGGTACAAAATCACGTGGCATGTCTCAATTTACAATTCACAATTTACGATATATTCTGAAAATGACGTGGAAAGCTAAGAAAATTGTCACAGCAACTGCGAAATATAATTCCGCAATTGCTGTGAAAAGTTCGTCAACTTTTGACGTCATTTGCAGAAAGTGTCACCGTTTGTGTAAATATTTTCCTTAACAAAACATCGCACATGTTACAAAATCACATGGCTTGTCTCAATTCCGACTGAGATAACTGACATGCCCTAATCAGACTTCACCAACATATTACCAACATTGCAAAGTATACTTATCTAGCAAAGTGTACTTTGAGGGAGAAATTTTCAATTTTAGGATAAATTTATTAATTTTTATTATACTGAATGTATTACA
>CM055269.1:54943618-54983618 GCA_029237695.1 Conchocele bisecta
GAATGTATTACATTATCACAGCCATTTTGGCTGTGATAATGTAAGAAATTCAGTATAATAATTCTGCATACTTTCAATCATCAAATATGACGTCGTTAGTTCTATACGACATAATGCATTTCGGGGAAAACAATTATTAATCCCTCAAAGTATACTTTGCTAGATAAGTATACTTTGCAATTTTTATGAAATCGGCTACAGGTCACAGGTTGAAGTAACATACCAAGTTAAATTTGTTTGTATTCCCTGTTATATTAACATATTGTGTTCTAACACGGAGTAAGCTTTTATTCCAACTGATTTTTCCCATTTATTGATACTTTTATGTATATCTAACGTATGTATACTCCTTGGTCCGTTACTTCAACCTGTGGTCCAGGTTGATCTTGGGCCATACTCCTGATACTAGTCAAATATTGTAACGTGCCTTTTGATAGCAAGCGGCTCAAATATGACTAATTCTGAGACGTCTTCAGAGGTTTATTTCATGGCAAAAATTATTTTCCCGGAGTTACATTTAAAACTGTTGTGGCCATGGTGGCGTCGAATTTCAATCGCCATGGTACACTTGTCGTTGATTTTCTTTGGGATAAGATTTTGCTCAAAACCACCATTTGTAACCCAATATTAAAACACGAATATTCATGTTTCTAGTATTCTGTTACATTATGAGCTCCAGTTAATCTGATCAACTTTGGGGGGAATTTTGTTATTTCTTCACCAAAAATAGCAAGTTGGGAGTGCTTTAGAATCGTCTCATTGAACTTCCAACTTACCATTTTTGGTGAAGAACTAAGAAAAATACCTCGAATATTTGGTCAAATTACGCATCTTAAGTAACATAGGGTGAAAATAGGTGAGAAAATGGCAAGAGCGTATTTGCTTTGAGACTACATTGTACTTGGTCACTTGGAATGACCGCTTGTTACCTCGTTGTATAGTATGGGTGCCGTTTTGGACTTTAATAGCATTTTGTGATACCACCCATTCAAATAGGTGATATCATCCAATTGAATATGTTATATCACCTATTTCAATCTGAATGTATGATATCATATATTCGAATATTCAACGGATAAATGCATTCATTCGAACAGGTGATACCACTATTTTGCGTTGCCTGAAATTAGAATAACCCGATATGGGTACCGTTTCACTAAGCTTCGTACGACTACAATGTTCGTAAGTGCAAAATTTATATACTCTATAAATTGCACATTAAAATGTTTTCATGTAAACAATCATTGTATTAACATTTATTGAGCATAGGCAGCATATGCAGCCTATGCTCAATAAATGTAAATCCATCGATTGAAATTTCCAGACGATCCTAAAATTGCACCTACGTACATTTCAGGCGTATTAAAAAGATTTAGTGAAATGGGCTCCAGGCTAGTGCAAGTTGGATGTTGTGACCGCTGAATACTTTTATGTAAATAATCACTTGTAATTCTTTAGATTTTCTCCCCATCCGTACATATGAAACACGGGATTCGACCTTTGCCCCTGCCTAAACTGTTGTTAGCTGTTGACAGGCTATTAACTCTTTGTACACTAGTGGTTAAAATAACTGCCATCAATTAGGTGTATTTTTCTTATTTCTCTCTGAAAATATATCTCGGAATTTCAGTAGAATTGAGTCCAGAGGACTCCATTCTAATGAAATTCCAAGATATATTCATGATATTTACAGGGATAAATAAAAGAAAATATAATTCATTTTGCTCTGCTATTTTTCAACTATTTATAGCCCGCAAGTTTCCCAGCATGCAATTGTTAAAGACCATTAATTAAACAAACAACTGTCTCAATAGTGTATTCTCGCGTGTAACAGAATTTATCTGATTGATACATTTTATTATGTATGCGTTCAACATAGCTCATGATCAGACTGTGTGGATGGACATATGTTGTTCCCTTTTGTTAGCTACGTACATGTACTACACACCACTTCAACTATAATCTGGTGACATATAGGCTATCTGCCTCTGCAACAACAGAAATTGGGACCACAAAAGTTGCCACTACATCTGTCATAGCGGTACATCCTCAGTCCTTTCTTGGCAAAATCGTCGCGTTGTTGTATCGGCGAGCCGCGGTACACGTGCAGGGCATTGAAGCACGTCCGCCTGCAAATATACCAGTATATAGAGAATACCTACTGTCTTAATATGTGACTGTGACTGGAGAAATGGGGCTTATTGGATTGCTGACAGTGTAGCTCCTGATCAAATAGCACACTCCTGTAGCCTTTATACCGATCAATGTTGCTTGTTGGGAGAATGACGGGTGTTTCAGTGATTGAATGGCGACCAGTGTAGATCCTGATCAGAACTGCAGATGCACAGGATGATCCGGATCTACACTGGTCGAAAAACCCACAAGCCCTATTTCTCCAGTCACAGCCACTTATCAAGTTTATCAGGCAATGCTAGGAAATGTGTACGAATTCCGAGGCTAGTCGAGGAATTTGTACCGTTCCCGAGCCAAGCCTGATAGACTTGATATCAACAGGCACTAGGCTGCTATTGTATTTATCAGTTAACATTTAATACTAGCCGATGGTCAAATATAAAATATTTTGTGTTGAAATGAATGCGGACGTGATGCCGCTTGACCAATGACCCGTCCGGTTCAATTCACTGTAACCCGGATATTTGTATCTTAACAATGCCCGATATGACAATATGTCATCAGTCAGTACGTATTCAGCCTGTACAAAGCTCGTTACCTGATAAAAGACAGAATAGCATGCTAGTGTATTTTGATATCAAGTTTATCAGGCAAGGCTAGAGAATCCAGAGGCTTGCAGAGGAATGTGTACCATTTCCGAGCCGAGTCTGGTAAACATATCAGAAGACACTAGCTAACATAGTATTCCATGTACGTACGTACTGCGTTCGTAACGGCTTTTATTTTCAATAACTTGAATAATGATCTGCTTCACCGAGTTTGATAATATTTATCACAATGTGTGTCTAGGGATACTGCATTGTTTTGCATATGACCCACGTCCGACCTACCAATGTCAATGTCACTGAGGACTTGTGTTCCCTTGTTTATAAGGCAATAATTTGTTATTATCAAGGCTGCCAGCGAGGGGATTAGCTAAGTGATAACAATGCCCTTGTTTAGGTAGCCGTTCACGCTAGATGATGGGCTCTATGTATGGTCGTCAATGCATAGTTTTGATCTGATTAAATGCAAGGTGAGAGCAGATTGTAGGTGTGACTGGAGAAATCGGTCTTGTGGCTTTTGCGACCAGTGTAGATCCAGATCAGCATGTGCATCCGCACAGTCTGATCAGGATCTACACTGTTTGCCATTCCATGAATGAAACAACCATCCTGCTTCTAACAAGGAATATTGATCGCTATCAGGCAACAGGAGGGTGTTATTATCTCCTCACTGACAGGCAAGACGGGTTATAGCGTTAGTCAGTACCGTGTATGTTAGTAACACCTTTCATTTTTCAATAACTCATTACGTTCGCTTCACCGATGTTGATAATATTTGGCCACAATGTCTGTATAGGGATGGTGCTTTGTTTTGCATACAACCCACGTCCAACGGTGTCTTCCTCATTCCCCCAAGTTTATAAAAAATGGTCATTTTGTACTTGGGGTAATCAGGAATTTGTCCAGTTAGGGGATTAGTATTAACATAGCCTTAGGGTGTGAAAACATTATATTCTGTTTCAACTTATAAATTGCAAACATTATTGGAAACTGTTGTAAACTTGTGAAACTTAATTTTTTTAAAGATGAGAGGAAATAAATACAATAGAAAGTCAATGATAGTGTATCATGTTTTATAGTTACTTATTTTAAATGTACATAGATAAATTACAGCACATTGATACGTGACATTTGTGTTGAAGATATAATTTTTTTTATTTTTTTTTTATTTTCTTACTTCTTCATAAAAACTGTCAAGTTGTGAGTGCTTTAAAATCGTCTCATTCAGACGATTCTAATTGGTCTCTCAAACTTGCATTTTTCGGTGAAGATTCCAATATGTCTTATTCCAAAACTTGCCATTTTTAGTTAAGAAAAGAGATAATAACATGTAACCCAAAATTGATCAAATTACGCACCTTAATCGAAGTATGAACATTTCATATTTTCAACAAAAAACATATTGTGACAGCACATTGAAACATTGACACATTTGTCAGCACATTATAATTGTCTCCTACAGTGATTTGTTATATGTGCAGTAGCTTCGATGCTTCGTCCGCATAGTCCATCGTGCGCATCTCCCCGTTCTCAAGTCGCATCTTGAGGGCGCGTAGCCTCAGTTCGATTTGTCTGTACCGACGTCGCTTCACTGGGCGAGCCCCACCCGCCTCATACGGAGCATGCGTACATATCCTGCGGCTTCAATCTGCTGGATTGTCTGAATGATACTGAAAATGTTGGGATGAGCATGGCGAACAGCCTTCTTAAGTTTGCTGTGCCACCCTTCCAGATGGTTTGTCGTCCTGGGACCCTCCGTGGCAAAGTGGTTCCCATACGCCCTTGTCGTCCTTGTCGACCCACTGTTCGGTGACGTAGTCGGTGAATGTCGTGACGTCCACTGGTAGATCCTCATTCCCGATGTCCTCTAACGTCTGGAAACCACACGTCCTCAACGTCATCTTCCGGCACAAGAGGAAGAACAGAAGCCCGTCTCACGAGTGTGTGCACACTGTCAACCTCCTTGTACGTGTTGGCCAGTCCAGTAGCTTGCACCTTACGCCAAATGCACTGTGTGTAGTGGAAGAAACAAGCCTTCACTACAGTGTTGGGTAGCACTCGCAGAACCGCGTTACGTGACGCCATCTCGTGGTCCAGAAACACTGCGTCGGGTTGGAGATGTAGGCCGTATCCCTCACATTTGTCTTGTAGTTGACGGAGGAATGTCTCGTAGACGTCGGTTGACTTGCCCGGCAGAAAGGCGAACACTAGAGGGTACATCGCACCGTCGATGAATCCATGGAATGTGAATAGTTGATGGAAAAATCTAGGGCAGGTGTTAAAAGTTGTGTGTGTTATTATTATTATTATTATAATTATTATAAATGCTGCCAGCGAGGGGATTAGCTTCGCTTAACGATGACAGTTCTTAATTAGGGCCTGCCTCCCGAGAATCGGCGGTGCCCTATAGGTTTCGTCCTACCTGTCCGTCCGTCCGTTTATTTTTTGAAAGCTTTTGTAACAGTTTCTCAAATCACCTATAATTTCTGTTTGCCTTCAGCTAACATCTTCATTTTGCACACATACATTACTAAGGTAACTATACATCATTCCACATTAATACAATTACCCTCGCTACTGATCGTACGCCATTCCGCCTGTCTGTTTATTTATTTGAAAGTTTTTGTAACAGTTTGTCAAATTACCTATTCATATCGCACACATGCATTACTAAGTAACTATACATCATTCCACATTAATACAATTACCCTCGCTACTCATCGTACGTCCGTCTGTCTGTTAAGTTATTTTGAATGTTTTTGTAAGAGTTTTCTCAAATCACCTATAATTTCTGTTTGCCTTCAGCTAATATCTTCATATTGCCCGCATACTTTACTTAGTAACATACATCCTTCCACATTAATACAATTACCCTCACTACTGATCGTACGTCCGTCCGTCGTCTGTTTATGTATTTGAACGTTTTTATAGCAGTTTTCAAATAGGGGCCCTAAGTGTGTCGACAGGCCACATTTTCTAGTTGTTTGATTAGGAGCTATGCTGTCACAAAACCCATAAGCCCTATTTCACAACAAGATATGGGAAACTTACCCAACACTCCGACATGTGGCATTGCAGTCCGGTGCCGCACTGCTACATTTCCGCCGAACCGCGCTGACATAGCCTTTACTCAGAGCGGTACACGTGGCCTGGGCCAACTGGTCGGCAAAGTCGTAGGCCACCGCGTAGTTATCGGGGGACCCTGAAGACTTGATGCACCCTGTAACATACATGTACGTACAGTGGAACCTCTATAAACTGGACACCCTGGCGACCCCATTGTGTTTAATTTAGATGGATTTCACTGTAATTTATTTAATTGTCGTGTGTTTTCATTATTGAAAATGACACAAACTTTCATGGAGTGTTTAATTACAGTGGAACCTCACTAAACCGACACCTAGAGTGTCCGGTTTTAGTGAGGTTTCATTGTAATTGTTAAAGGTACCTGCCCACTCAGTAGGCACACAAAATGTTCTTTATAGGAATTAAATAAGTGTATAATTGTGTCACTATTCCACCAGTTTTAAAAATTATGAGTGGCCGCTACACATGTATACTCATTTAGTAATATTTATTGTACTGATAGTGACACACGTTGGTATCATGCTATTTTCATATGCAAATGAGGCATGGTATTTTTTAATTATTTATGCTAATTAAATGCGTCACCTGAGAAAATAATATTTTCGTCAGATTATAAAGTATGATAATTGCACATCAAAAAAATCAATACAGAGTAACAATAGTAATGTCCGTTAACATTTTAAGGAAACACGGTTATCACCCCTGATATCAGTGTGGAAAGTTACGTCTGATATAAAATGTATAATACTGCCAATCAATACTTGGGGTAATTGTGAATAAATGTTTGGTTTGCCAGAAAATGTCTCAGATGATGTCTCTGGTATAAAGAACAGTTGGTGCCTACTGAGTTGGCATGTACCTTTAACCTTCGGGTAGTTGCCTTCGGCAACTTTGCAAAACTCCCATACCGTCCGTAGAATATGAATTACGCAAACAACTTTGGCACACAAATTACCGGCCCTCCCCCAGTAGCAGATTGGAGAAACTACTGCAAATATCTTACTTAACCGGACTGACACACGGATATACAGTCCAAACAATGTATGCCTCCCGGCTCTACCGAGAGCCCTGGGGCCATTTCAATAAACTTCGTACGACTAAAATGTTCGTAAGTGTAAAATTATGATAGTCTGTAAATTTCGCATTAACACTATTTTCTTGTACACAATTATTGGATTTACATTTATTGAGCCTATGCTAAATGCAAATCCATCAATTGAAATGTCCAGACGATCCTAAATTTGCACTTACGAACATTTTAGTCGAAGTTTAGTAAAAACGGGCCCCTGGGCATACACACGTTAGTACGTACTTTGTCCTTAGGCATTCTTTTATCGGATGCCATTTGCCATTTACAAACTTCCAATTTAAGTGTAATAGAATACTGTCACTGTCACGTGAGAATACAATATGTACTAGTTCACGTTATATACTGTTTTGTTTAATATGTTGGTACAGTCATTTTCGTGTCGTCAATATAATGAATGGATGTTAATGTCCATTTAAAGTTTGTAAATATTTTTCCACGACATATCGCACATCTTCAGTACAAATCTTATTGCAAGTAAAAAATATTTTCAAATAGCTTGCACCTTTCAAGCTAATCACCTGCAAACTGCACGGCATTACACGGCCGGTATTCAGTCTGTTTCCGCGCCCCTTCACACTGCCCGGTCTCTGCACACGGCCTTGCTCTATCCCGTGACTGCACACGGCCGCCGTTCTCAGCGGTACAATTCCACGTGCAACTGCTCCACGCACTCCAAGCTTGCCAACTCGTTAGATCTGTAACACATTCGAGTGGATGTGTGCCATTGTATACAAGTCTAGTATAACATTGCCTACACTTAACCATTTCACCCCTAAAGTAACTGGATTGAATTTTGATATGTTCATTTTGCAACCAACCCAACCGTCACAAAATGATTTTCAGGCTAAAAAAAAGGGAGTGTTTTTGTTCTCAAAAAATATGAAAATTACTTGCAAAAAGTGCAGACCCTGATGAGTGGCTCGTTACGATCGATAATGTTGTCTTGATGTTCGGTTTAAAGAGGTTCCACAGTATTTACATGTTTGTCGTATGACGTTTAATGAGACGGGTCCTGTGTATCAGTCTACACCTACCGATGCCGCGTCTGGTCAGTTTCAATTCAGTCACCATCTCCCCCGATCTGCGCCGCTCCTCCACCAGCTGGCTACTCACGGAGTGCACGTCTGTCACAATCTCGCCCATTGCGGCTGCCAGCTGACTCGCCGAAACATTCTGGTGTCGCTCAAAGACCGATAATTCTCCGAACATAGTTTCTTTGTACTGATTGATTTCTGATTTAGTTTCTTCCTTATATTTATCAAATGCGTGAATTAAACGCTGCATGTTGTCTCTAGCTATTTTCTTTTCTTCACCCAACGTCTTGTGAACGCGTGTGTACAAATGTGTCGAAATCACTAGCTGTATCAATGTTTGTTGGCACCTCTGTATTATCATGATTATTGGACGTTTCTGTTTGTGGAATCCCGCCGGTCTTGCTCAGTATTTGAGCAAATTGCTCCTCTATTCGCTGTAACGTCTCCTTAATCGCGTCATTGTCCGCACTGTACACAGCAACCTCAAACTGTAGGTTGTTCATTTTATTGTTCAGAACGCGGAACATTTCCCTAGTGCTTGAGTCACATGAATGATTTTTGGACCAAGAAAATTAAACTGAAGCAGATACATTTTCCTAACCACTCGCCCGACACAGCCATTTTCAGCAATAACAATGTCTTATGATATACCAAGCACGTTAACAATCCGTATGGGTTTTGACTACTTGTATGCCAGATGTATTTCTATTTTGAAATTACAATGTAGGTTCGTTCGTCGTCTCAACACAAACAGTTTCTTGGAAGTAAGTATAAACAAAACAACATCATAAGTACTAACGTTTATTCAAGAGCATACGTATACCACTTGAATGGTTATGTTAATTAGATGATGTCTTAAGCCCGCGGGTTCAGGGTTCAACAAAATGGGGATTATTCCATTTGTGCCCAACCGATTTAACCAGGGAGTTATTGGATAAATCATTGGTCTAGCTCACGAGTCGCTACATATCGCTACTTGTACATTAACCCTTTTCTAGAATGCAGGAGGCCGTTTCACAAATTTCGTACGACTAAAATGTTCGTACGTTTAAAATTATGATAGTCTGTGAATTTCACAGTAACAATATTTTCTTGTAAACAATTATTGGATTAACATTTATTGAGCATAGCCTATGCTCAATAAATGTAAATCCATCAATTTAAATTTTCACACGATCCTAAATTTGCACTACGAACATTTTAAACGGGCCCCTGACATGAAGAAAATTGTCGTCTGCTGTTGCTTTATAGTTTGTCTTGAAAGTGCTGTCAAACCAGTGTTGTTATGAGAATTAGGAAACTATAAAATAACAGCGGACGACAAACTTTTAATTCAGCAGTGTAAGGATTATAAGTTCTATCGCTATTTATACTCACGACATTTCACTGATGACCGGAATGTGGTGCGCATGTTATGCTGGTCGAATAACACACATTTTGTCTGACGATGTCCAGTTTGAGAAAACCGTGACGGCGGTTTCAAATGGTTTGACAAAATATGTCGACAAAACGTGTTGTTATATACTTAAGGCCAAAATAAACTTTACAGTATATAATAAATGGGTCGATATTTCGTGAACAAGTATGTTTTAAAAACCTGATGTAAGATGTTTTTTTAATGCTGAATCTAATCTGCAACTACTGCACCAAAACATTAAATGAATGTGTTTAAAGAGATTGTATAACCAATGAAAAGACAACAACACCATTCATTTAAAGCAGAATTCCAGATAAGCTGCGTATTGGCGTATTTTACGCACTTATTTCCGCAGAACACGCATTGGTTAATATCAAATGTGGAAGTTCAAAATACCCACAGTAATGTGAAAATACGCATTGATTTTCAAATTGAGTAGTGAAAATATGGTAATAAAGTTGAAAATAAAGTTGAAAATTTTCTTAGTTGAGCGTACCTTCGGACATCTGTGTAATTTCATGAAATACGTTTACAAACTTTACACTGAATATTTTCCGCAAATGGCGTCAACAGTTGACACACATTTCAGACAACATGCATATATGTAGGTATTACATTCCGTATGTACTCTGAAAATTTTGTCAACTTTTGACTTTATTTATGAAAAATATTGTACATTTTGTAAACGTATTTAATAAAATTACGCAGATGTCCAGAAGGTACAAAATCACGAGGCATGTCTCAATTATGAGACAAGCCACGTGGTGTACAAAATCGCATGGCTTGTCTCAATTCCGGCTGAGACAACTGACATGCCCTAATCAGACTTCACGGATGTCAGTAGCCTATTTCACCAACATTGCAAAGTATACTTACTAGCAAAAGTGTCTTTGAAGGACACATTTTCAATTTTAGGATAAATTTATTAATTTTTATTATACTGAATTTATTACATTATCACAGCCATTTTAAGCTGTGATAATGTAAGAAATTCAGTAGCCTATTTCACCACATTGCAAAGTATACTTATCTAGCAAAGTGTACTTTGAGGGAGAAATCATCATTTTAGGATAAATTTATTAATTTTTATTGTACTGAATTTATTACATTATCACAGCCATTTTGGCTGTGATAATGTAAGAAATTCAGTATAATAATTCTGCATACTTTCAATCATCAAATATATGAAGTCGTTAGTTCTATACGACATAATGCTATTTCGGGGAAAAAAAGTTATTACTCCCTCAAAGTATACTTTGCTAGATAAGTATACTTTGCAATGTTGATGAAATCGGCTACAGGTCACAGGTTGAAGTAACGTACCAAGTTAAAACTTTGTATTATTCCTGTTATGACATATTGTGTTCTAAATACAGGGAGTAAACTTTTATTCCAACTGATTGTTTTCCACTTATTGATACTTTTAGTATATTTAATGTATTTGTCCGTTACTTCAACATGTGGTCCAGATTGATCTTGGGCCATACTCATGATACTAGTCAAATATTGCAACGTGCCTTTTGATAGCAAGCGGCTCAAATATGACTAATTCTGAAATGTCTTCAGAGGTTTATTTCATGGAAAAAAATATTTCCCGTTACATTTAAAAATGTTGTGGCCATGGTGGCGTCGAATTTCAATCGCCATGGTACACTTGTCGTTGATTTTCTTTGGGATAAGATTTTGCCCAAAAAGCACCATTTGTAACCCAATACTAAAGCACGAATATTCATGTTTCTAGTATTCGGTTACATTATGAGCTCCAGTTAATCTGATCAACTTTAGGGGGAATTTTGTTATTTCTTCACCAAAAATAGCAAGTTGGGAGTGCTTTAGAATCGTCTCATTGAACTTCCAACTTACCATTTTTGGTGAAAAACTAAGAAAAATACCTCGAATATTTGGTCAAATTACGCATCTTAAGTAACATAGGGTGAAAATAGGTGAGAAAATGGCAAGAGCGTATTTGCTTTGAGACTACATTGTACTTGGTCACTTGGAATGACCGTTTGTTACCTCGTTGTATAGTATGGGTGCCGTTTTGGACTTTAATAGCATTTTGTGATACCACCCATTTAAATAGGTGATATCATCCAATTGAATATGTTATATCACCTATTTCAATCTGAATGTATGATACATATATTCGAATATTCAACGGATAAATGCATTCATTTCGAACAGGTGATACCACTCTTTTGCGTTGCCTGAAATTAGAATAACCCGATCTGGGTACCGTTTCACTAAGCTTCGTACGACTACAATGTTCGTAAGTGCAAAATTTATATACTCTATAAATTTTGCACATTAAAAATGTTTTTATGTAAACAATTACTGGATTAACATTTATTGAGCATAGGCATGTATATGCAGCCTATGCTCAATAAATGTAAAATCCATCGATTGAAATTTCCAGACGATCCTAAAATTGCACTTACGAACATTTCAGGCGTATTAAATTTGTTTAGTGAAATGGGCCCCAGGCTAGTGCAAGTTGGATGTTGTGACCGCTGAATACTTTTATGTAAATAATCACTTGTACTTTTTTAGATTTTCTCCCCATCCGTACAGATGAAACACGGGATTCGATCTTTGCCCCGGCCTAAACTGTTGTTAGCTGTTGACAGGCTATTAACTCTTTGTACACTAGTGGTTAAAATAACTGCCATCAAATTAGGTGTATTTTTCTTATTTCTCTCTGAAAATATATCCCGGAATTTCAGTAGAATCGAGTCCAGAGGACTCCATTCTAATGAAATTCCAAGATATATTCATGATATTTACAGGGAGAAATAAAAGAAAATATATTTTCTCCCTGCTATTTTTTCAACTATTTATAGCCCGCAAGTGTCCCAGCATGCAAAGAGTTAAAGACCATTAAACAAACAAACTGTCTCAATAGTGTATTCTCGCGTGTAACAGAATTATCTGATTGATACATTTTATTATGTATGCGATCAACATAGCCCCTGATCAGACTGTGCGGATGGACATATGTTGTTCCCTTTTGTAAACTAGGTACATGTACTATACACCACTTCAACTATAATCTGGTGACATATAGGCTATCTGCCGCTGCAACAACAGAAATTGGGACCACAATGGTTGCCACCACAGGTGTCATAGCGGTACATCTTCAGTCCTTTCTTGGCGACATAGTCGCGCTGTTGTATCGGCGAGCCGCGGTACACGTGCAGGGAATTGAAGCACGTCCGCCTGCAAATATAGCAGTATATAGAGAATACCTACTGTCTTAGTATTTGGTTGTGACTGGAGAAATGGGGCTTATTGGATTTCTGACAGTATAGCTCCTAATGAAATAGTACACATGTCTGTAGCCTTATACCGATCAATGTTGCTTGTTAGGAGAATGACGGGTGTTTCATTGATTGCATGGCGACCAGTGCAGATCCTGATCAGACTGCAGATGCACATGATGATCTGGATCTACACTGGTCGCAAAACCCACAAGCCCCATTTCTCCAGTTACAGCCGCTTATGAAGTTTATCAGGCAAGGCTAGGAAATGTGTAGGAATTCCGAGGCTAGTCGATGAATTTGTACCGTTGCCAAGCCGAGCCTGATAGACTTGATACCAACAGACACAAGGCTGCTATTGTATTTATCAGGTAACGTTTTATACTAGAAAATGGTTAAATATCAAATAGTTTGTATTGACAAGAATGCTGACTTGTTTATGTTGTGTCATTACACTTGACGTCATTCGATAATGTCACGTGATGTCGTTTGACCAATGACGCGTCCGGTTCATTTCACTGCAACCCGGATATTTGTATCTTAGCAATGCCCGATATGACAATATGTCCTCAGTCAGTACTTATTCAGCCAATATAAAGCTCGTTACCTGATAAAAAAGACAGAATAGCATGCTAGTTGTATTTTGATATCAAGTTTATCAGGCAAGGCTAGAGAATCACGAGGCTTGCAGAGGAATTTGTACCGTTTCCTAGCCGAGTCTGGTAAAAACATCAGAAGACACTAGCTATCATGGTATTCTATTTATTATCCCCTCGCCGATAGGCAAGAGTGGATATAACGTTAGTCCATGTACGTACGTACTGCGTTAGTAACGCCTTTTATTTTTCAATAACTTGAATAGTGAACCGCTTCACCGATTTTGATAACATTTATTGCAATGTGTGTTTAGGGATACTGCTTTGTTTCGCATACGACACACGTCCGACCTCCCAATGTCAAGGTCACTGAGGACTTGTGTTCCCTTGTTTGTAAGGCAATCATTTGTTATTAACAAGGCTGATAGTGAGGGGATTAGCTAAGTGATAACAATGCCCTTGTTTAGGTAGCCGTTCACGCTAGAGGATGGGCTAATATATTAAGTATGGTCGTCAATGAAGAGTTATGATCTGATTAAATGCAAGGTGAGAGCGGATTGTAGGTGTGACTGGAGAAATGGGTGTTGTGGCTTTTTCAACCAGTGTAGATCCAGATCAGCCTGTGTATCCGCACAGTCTGATCAGGATCTACACTGTCATTCCATGAATGAAACAACCATCCTGCTTCTAGTAAAAAATATAGATCGCTGTCAGGCCAGGCAACAGGAGAGTGTTATTATCTACTCACTGACAGGCAAGAGGGGTTATAGCGTTAGTCCGTACGTACGTTAGTAACACCTTTCATTTTTCAATAACTCATTACGTTCGCTTCACCGATGTTGATACTATTTGGCCACAATGTCTGTATATGAATGGTGCTTTGTTTTTGCATACAACCCATGTCCAACTGCCCAAGGTCACTGAGGACTATATGTTCACACCTTGTTTGTAAGGCAACACTGTTAAAAAAGTTTTGTGTGTTTTTTATTATTATTATTATTATTATTATTATTATTATTAAGGCTGCCAGAAAGGGGATTAGCTTCGTTTAACGATGACAGTTCTGAATTATGACCTCCCGAGAATCGGCGGTGCCCTATAGGTTTCGTCCTACGTGTCCGTCCGTCCGTTTATTTTTTGAAAGCTTTTGTAATAGTTTCTCAAATCAACTATATTTTCTGTTTGTCTTCAGCTAACATCTTCATATTGCACATTCATGTATGCATTACTAAGTAACTATACATCATTCCTCATTCATACAATTACCCTCGCTACTGATCGTACGCCATTCCGTCTGTCTGTTTATTTATTTGAAAGTTTTTGTAAGAGTTTCTCAAATCACCTATTCATATCGCACACATGCATTACTAAATAACTATACATCATTCCACATTAATACAATTACCCTCGCTACTGATCGTACGTCTGTCTGTCTGTTAATGTATTTGAAAGTTTCTGTAAGAGTTTCTCAAATCACCTACTCATATCGCACACATGCATTACTAAGTAATTATACATCATTCCACATCAATTGAATGTTTTTGTAAGAGTTTTCTCAAATCACCTATAATTTATGTTTGCCTTCAGCTAATATCTTCATATTGCACGCATACATTGCTTAGTAACGATACATCCTTCCACATTAATACAATTACCCGCACTACTGATCGTACGTCATTCCGTCTGTCTGTCTATGTATTTGAATGTTTGAGTAGGAGTTTCTCAAATCACCTATTCATATCGCACACATGCATTACTAAGTAACTATACATCATTCCACATTAATACAATTACCCTTGCTACTGATCGTACGTCTGTCGTAACTATACATCATTCCACATTAATACAATTACCCTCACTACTGATCGTACGTCCCTCCGTCTGTTTATGTATTTGAAAGTTTTTGTAACAGTTTCTCAAATCACCTATTCATATCGCACACATGCATTACTAAGTAACTATACATCATTCCACATTAATACAATTACACTTGCTACTGATCGTACGTCCGTCTGTCTGTTAATGTATTTGAATGTTTTTGTAAGAGTTTCTCAAATCACCTATAATTTCTGTTTGCCTTCAGCTAATATCTTCATATTGCCCGCATACTTTACTTAGTAACGATACATCCTTCCACATTAATACAATTACCCTCACTACTGATCGTACGTCCGTCCGTCTGACTGTTTATGTATTTGAACGTTTTTGTAGCAGTTTTCAAATAGGGGCCCTAAGTGTGTCGACAGGCCACATTTTCTAGTTTGATTAGGAGCTATGATGTCACAAAACCCATAAGCCCTATTTCACAACAAGACATGGGAAACTTACCCAACACTCCGACATGTGGCATTGCAGTCCGGTGCCGCACTGCTACATTTCCGCCGCACCGCGCTGACATAGCCTTTACTCAGAGCGGTACACGTGGCCTGGGCCATCTGGTCGGCAAAGTCGTAGGCCACCGCGTAGTTATCGGGGGACCCTGACGACTTGATGCACCCTGTAACATACATGTACGTACAATGGAACCTCTATAAACTGGACACACTGGCGACCCCATTGTGTTTAATTTAGATGGATTTCACTGTAATTTCTTTCATTGTCGTGTGTTTTCATGATTGAAAATGACACAAACTTTCATGGAGTGCTTAATTACGGTGCAACCTCTCTAAACCGGACACCTAGAGTTTCCGGTTTAGAGAGGTTTCATTGTAATTGTTAAATGTACATTTAGTAATCATTTAGTAATATTTAATGTACTAATAGTGACGCAGGTTGGTATCATGCTATTTTAATATGCAAATGAGGCATTGTATTTTTTAATTATTTATACTAATTAAATGCCTCACCTGAAAAAAATTATATTTTTCGTCAGATTATAAAGTATTATAATTGCACATCAAAAAAATCAATACAGAGTAACAAAAGTAATGTCCGTTAACATTTTAAGGAAACACGGTTATCACCCCTGATATCAGTGTGGAAAGTTAAGTCTGATATAAAATGTATAATACTGCCAATCAATACTTGGGGTAATTGTGAATAAATATTTAGTTTGCCAGAAAATGTCTCAGATGATGTCTCTGCTATAAAGAACAGTTTGTGCCTACTGAGTTCGCATGTACCTTTAACCTTCGGGTAGTTGCATTCGGCAACTTTGCAAAACTCCCATACCGTCCGTAGAATATGAATTATGCAAACAACTTTGGCACACACATTACCGGCCCCCTCCCCCAGTAGCAGATTGGAGAAACTCCTGCAAATATCTTACTTAACCGGACTGACACACGGATATACAGTCCAAACAATGTTTGCCTCTCGGCTCTACCGAGAGCCCTGGGGCCCGTTCAATAAACTTCGTACGACTAAAATGTTCGTAAGTGTAAAATTATGATAGTCTGTAAATTTCACATTAACAATATTTTCTTGTACACAATTATTGGATGTACATGTATTGAGCTAATACTGAATGTAAATCCATCAATTGAAATGTCCAGACGATCCTAAATTTGCACTTACGAACATTTTAGTCGAAGTTTAGTAAAACGGGCCCCTGGGGCATACGCATACGTTACATACTTTGTCCTTTGCCATTCCTTTATCGGATGCCATTTTGCCATTTACAAACTTCCAATTTAATTGTAATAGAATACTGTCACTGTCATGTGAGAATACAAGATGTACTAGTTCACGTTATAAACTGTTTTGTGTAATATGTTGGTACAGTCATTTTCGTGGCGTCAATATATTGAATGGATGTTAATGTCCATTTAAAGTTTGTAAATATATTTCAACGACATATCGCACATCTTCAGTACAAAATCACATTGCAAGTAAAAAATATTTTCAAATAGCTTGCACCTTTCAAGCTAATCACCTGCAAACTGCACGGCATTACACGGCCGGTATTCAGTCTGTTTCCGCGCCCCTTCACACTGCCCGGTCTCTGCACACGGCCTTGCTCTATCCCGTGACTGCACACGGCCGCCGTTCTCAGCGGTACAATTCCAGGTGCAACTGCTCCACGCACTCCAAGCATGCCAGCGGTTTGATTCTGTGAAGAAGAAAACGCAATGTTCTATGTAATGATAAAACCCCATGTATATCGTTCTTTCTACTCGTTAGATGTGTAACACATTCGAGTGGATGTGTGCAAGAAAATACGTTTTGAAATGTTTTTTTTTTCAAAGCGGTACAGTCTCTGTGCCATTGTATACAAGTCTAGTATAACATTGCCTTATACTTAACCATTTCACCCCTAAATGACTGGATTGAATTTTGATATGTTCATTTTGCAACCAACCCAACCGTCACAAAATGATTTTCAGGCTAAAAAAGGGAGTGTTTTTGTTCTCAAAAATATGAAAATTACTTGCAAAAAGTGCAGACCCTGATGAGTGGCTCGTTACGATCTATCGATAATGTTGTCTTGATGTTCGGTTTAAAGAGGTTCCACAGTATTTACATGTTTTTTGTATGACGTTTAGTGAGACGGGTCCCTGTGTATCAGTCTACACCTACCGATGCCGCGTCTGGTCAGTTTCAATTCAGTCACCATCTCCCCCGATCTCCGCCGCTCCTCCACCAGCTGGCTACTCACGGAGTGCACGTCTGTCACAATCTCATCCATCGCGGCTGCCAGCTGACTCGCCGAAACATTCTGGTGTCGCTGAAAGACCGATAATTCTCCGAACATAGTTTCTTTGTACTGATTGATTTCTGATTTAGTTTCTTGCTTATATTTATCAAATGCGTGAATTAAACGCTGCATGTTGTCTCTAGCTATTTTCTTTTCTTCACCCAACGTCTTGTGAACACGTGTGACAAGTGTGTCGAAATCACTAGCTGTATCAATGTTTGTTGGCACCTCTGTATTATCATGATTATTGGACGTTTCTGTTTGTGGAATCCCGCCGGTCTGGCTCAGTATTTGAGCCAATTGCTCCTCTATTCTCTGTAACGTCTCCTTAATCACGTCATTGTCCGCACTGTACACAGCAACCTCAAACTGTAGGTTGTTAATTTTATTGTTCAGAACGCGAAACATTTCCTTAGTGCTTGAGTCACATGAATGTTTTTGGACCAAGAAAATTAAACTGAAGCAGATACATTTTCCTAACCACTCGCCCGACACAGCCATTTTCAGCAATAATAATGTCTTATGATATACCAAGCACGTTGAAACTCCGTATGGTTTTTGACTACTTGTAAGCCGGATGTATTTCTATTTTGAAATTACAATGTAGGTTCGTTCGTCGTCTCAACACAAACCGTTTCTTGGAAGTAAGTATGAACAAAACAACATCATAAGTACTAACGTTTATTCAAGAGCATACGTATACCACTTGAATGGTTATGTTAATTAGATGATGTCTCAAGCCCGCGGGTCCAGGGTTCACCAAAATGGGGATTATTCCATTTGTGCCCAACCGATTTAACCAGGGAGTTATTGAATAAAAATCATTGGTCTAGCTCACGAGTCGTTCCATATTGCTACTGCTAAAGTGTACATTAACCCTTTTCTAGAATGCAGGAGGCCGTTTCACTAAACATCGTACGACTAATATGTTCGTAAGTGTAAAATTATGATAGTCTGTGAATTTCACATAAACAATATTTTCTTGTAATAAATTATTGGATTAACATTTAATGAGCATAGCCTATGCTCAATAAATGTAAATCCATGAATTGAAATTTTCACACGATCCTAAATTTGCACTTACGAACATTTTAAACGGGCCCCCTGACATGAAGAAAATTGTCGTCTGCTGTTGCTTTATAGTTTGTCTTAAAAGTGCTGTCAAACCAGGTGTTGTTATGAGAATATGGAAACTATAAAATAAACAGCGGACGACAAACCGTTTAATTCAGCAGTGTAATGATTATAAGCTATATCGCTATTTATTACTCAAACGACAATTTCACTGATGACCGGATGTGGTGCGCATGTTATGCTGGTCGAATAACACACATTTTGTCTAACGATGTCCAGTTTGAGAAAACCAAAATGTGGAGGATCACTAACAAAACCATGACGGCGGTTTCAAATGGTTTGACAAAATATGTCGACAAAACGTGTTGTTATATATATACTTAAGGCCAAAATAAACTTTAAAGTATATACATGGGTCGATATTTCGTGAACAAGTATGTTTAAAAACCTGATGTAAGATGTTTTTAATGCTGAATCTAATCTGCAACTACTGCACCAAAACATTAGATGCATGTGTTTAAAGAGATTGGAAACACAATGAAAAGACAACAACACCATTCATTTAAAAAACTACAGTAAAGAGAACACACTTTGGAAACTTGCCTAGTCAATATTGATTATCCAGAGCATACAATGGATTGCCTTCAGTGATCACAATGATGAATTGACCGTATTCAGTACCTAGTGCACACCTTGTGTGATCACTGTAGACGATCCGCTTCATGCTCGGGATATCCATATTGACTAGGAAACTGCGTTCTCTTTACTGCAGTTTTTGATATGAAGGGTGTTGTTGTCTTTTCATTGTTTACACTATCTCTTTAAACACATGCATCTAATGTGTTGGTGCAGTAGTTGCAGATTAAAATCCGCATTAAAAAACATTTTACATGAGGTTTTTAAACATTCTTGTTCACGAAATATTGAACCATTTGTATAGTGTAAAGTTTATATTGGCCTTAAGTATATGTTATCTCCCTTGAGATAGCATATTATTTCCCGCACATTTCTATGGGGGCAGCCATATTGTCGTACTACGCCCAAACGGCGAGTACGACCAAGAAAATAGTTCCCTGTACTGTGCCAACTTATCCTATGGCGTTTCGGTATGTCTTGCTTTTCACAATTTTGGGCTCAGTTTATCAGTTAAATTCTGGAAAATACGAATAAAGACGTTCCGTACGAATGAATACAGCAGCTAATATGAAATAGGCACTACATATGACGTTAGTGTATGAAACTAAATTTACCAATTGATAGCTTTACCATGTTTACCATGATGTTAGTATGGTATGAACGGTACAGTAGTATATTGAGGTATTGTAGAGCTACTTCCCACTACCATGTTGTTTCAGCTTCTCTATTATAATTAAATAGTGTCATTGGCGCATTTTTCTTATTTGAATCAGTGATACAATTTATATTTCCTTTTCATATATAGTACATTACTAGCATAGGGAGTTTCAGACAGTAATTTATTCTAGAGAAAACGTATGGATGGGAATGTGTTTGCACCACCACCATACATTTGCCTCTGGATGATGATTGAGAAAATATGCAACTTTCAGTCTCTAGTTCCGCAGGTGATCAGTTTTTGTGGAGATAACATATTTCAGTACTTTCAGTACTTTGATTTTATTTCATACATTAATCTCGCTGCTATATGTGGCTGTGACTTGAGACATGGGGTTTATGGGTTTTGCGACCAGCTTAGCCCCTGATCAAATAAATAGCACACTCCTGTAACATGATAACGATATTAATAATGAGACGCGCCATGTGATTTTACCTAATATCTCATGAAAAAGATCACAAGACGTGTCTCATATATGTTGCTTGTTAGAAGCATGGCGGGTGTTCATTGGTGCAATGGTGAAAATCAAAGCGGGATAAATAATTTTATTTTATATATTGACCTTGCTGGTGTATGTGGATGTGACTGGAGAAATGGGGCTCATGAATGTTGCGACCAGTGGTGTAAACCCAAATCAGCCTGGTATATGCTCCGAGTCTGTATTGTTTGTCATTCAGTAGGTGAAACAACGACTAAGTTTGTAACAAACAGAATATAAAGCAGAGCTCCAAATAAGCTGCGTATTGGCGTATTTTACGCACTTATTTCCGCAGAACACGCATTGGTTAATATCAAATGTGGAAGTTCAAAATACCCACAGTAATGTGAAAATACGCATTGATTTTCAAATTTAGTAGTGAAAATATGGTAATAAAGTTGAAAATGTTCTTAGTTGAGCGTACCTTCGGACATCTGTGTAATTTCATGAAATACGTTTACAAACTTTACACTGAATATTTTCCGCATATGGCCTCAACAGTTGACACACATTTCAGACTACATGCATATGTGGGTATTATATTCCGTATGTACTCTGAACATTTTGTCAACTTTTGACTTTATTTATGAAAATTATTGTAAATTATGTAAACGTATTTAATGAAATTACGTAGATGTCCAGAAGGTACAAAATCACGTGGCATGTCTCAATTATGAGACAAGCCACGTGGTTTTGTACCTAAAGAGATGTGCGATAAATTCATAAAATTAGTTACAAAATTTACGATATTTTCTGAAAATGACGTGGAAAGCTATGGAAATTGTCATAGCAAATGCGAAATATAATTCCGCAATTGCTTTGAAAAGTTCGTCAACCTTTGACGTCATTTGCAGAAAGTGTCACCGTTTGTGTAAATTTTGTCGCACATATCACATGGCTTGTCTCAATTCCGGCTGAGACAACTGACATGCCCTAATCAGACTTCACGGTTATCCAGTAGCCTATTTCACCAACATTGCAAAGTATACTTATCTAGCAAAGTGTACTTTGAGGGAGAAATCTTCAATTTTAGGATAAATTTATTAATTTTTATTACACTGAATTTATTACATTATCACATCCATTTTGGCTGTGATAATGTAAGAAATTCAGTATAATAATTCTGCATACTTTTAATCATCAAATATACGAAGTCGTTAGTTATATACGACATAATGCATTTCGGGAAAAAAAATATTACTCCCTCAAAGTATACTTTGCTAGATAAGTATACTTTGTAATTTTTATGAAATCGACTACAGGTCACAGGTTGAAGTAGCATACCAAGTTAAACTTTTTTTATTCCCTGTTATAACATATTGTGTTCTAACGGAGTAAACTTTTTTTCCAACTGATGTTTCCCCACTTATTGATACTTTTAGGTTTATTTAGTGTATTTATACTCCTTGGTCCGTTACTTCAACCTGTGGTCCAGCTTGATCTTGGGCCATACTCCTGATACTAGTCAAATATTGCAACGTGCATTTTGATAGCAAGCGGCTCAAATATGACTCATTCTGAAATGTCTTCAGAGGTTTATTTCATGGAAAAAATTATTTCCCGTTACATTTAAAACTGTTGTGGCCATGGTGGCGTCGAATTTCAATCGCCATGGTACACTTGCCGTTGATTTTCTTTGGGATAAGATTTTGCTCAAAACCACCATTTGTAACCCAATACTAAAACACGAATATTCATGTTTCTAGTATTCTGTTACATTATGAGCTCCAGTTAATCTGATCAAATTTGGGGGGGGGGGATTTGTTATTTCTTCACCAAAAATGGCAAGTTGGGAGTGCTTTAGAATCGTCTCATTGAACTTCCAACTTACCATTTTTGGTGAAGAACTAAGAAAAATACCTCGAATATTTGGTCAAATTACGCATCTTAAGTAACATAGGGTGAAAATAGGTGATACAATGGCAAGAGCGTATTTGCTTTGAGACTACATTGTACTTGGTCACTTGGAATGACCGCTTGTTACCTCGTTGTATAGTATGGGTGCCGTTTTGGACTTTAATAGCATTTTGTGATACCACCCATTTAAATAGGTGATATCATCCAATTGAATATGTTATATCACCTATTTCAATCTGAATGTATGATATCATATATTCGAATATTCAACGGATAAATGCATTCATTCGAACAGGTGATACCACTCTTTTGCGTTGCCTGAAATTAGAATAACCCGATCTGGGTACCGTTTCACTAAGCTTTCGTACGACTACAATGTTCGTAAGTGCAAAAATTATATACTCTATCAATTGCACATTAAAAATGTTTTCATGTAAACAATCATTGGATTAACATTTATTGAGCATATGCAGCCTATGCTCAATAAATGTAAATCCATTGATTGAAATTTCCAGACGATCCTAAAATTGCACTTACGAACATTTCAGGCGTATTAAATTTGTTTAGTGAAATGGGCCCCAGGCTAGTGCAAGTTGGATGTTGTGACCGCTGAATACTTTTATGTAAATAATCACTTGTAATTCTTTAGATTTTCTCCCCATCCGTACAGATGAAACACGGGATTCGATCTTTGCCCCGGCCTAAACTGTTGTTATATGTTGACAGGCTACTAACTCTTTGTACACTAGTGGGTAAAATAACTGCCATCAAATTAGGTGTATTTTTCTTATTTCTCTCTGAAAATATATCTCGGAATTTCAGTAGAATTGAGTCCAGAGGACTCCATTCTAATGAAATTCCAAGATATATTCATGATATTTACAGGGAGAAATAAAAGAAAATATAATTCATTTTCCTCTGCTATTTTCTACTATTTATAGCCCGCAAGTTTCCCAGCATGCAAAGAGTTAAAGACCATTAATTAAACAAACAACTGTCTCAATAGTGTATGCTCGCGTGTAACAGAATTTATCTGATTGATACGTTTTATTATTTATGCGATCAACATAGCCCCTGATCGGACTGTGCAGATGGGCATATGTTGTTCCCTTTTGTTTGCTAGGTACATGTACTATACACAACTTCAACTATAATCTGGTGACATATAGGCTATTTGCCTCTGCAACAACAGAAATTGGGACCACAAAAGTTGCCACTACATTTGTTGAAGCGGTACATCTTCAGTCCTTTCTTGGCGACATCGTCGCGCTGTTGTATCGGCGAGCCGCGGTACACGTGCAGGGAATTGAAGCAATCCAGCCTGCAAATATACCAGTATAGGTTAGAAGACACCAAATGGTGCGAAATCGCCCAGGGTGTATGCAAAAGTAGTCCGGTATAAAACAATAGTGCGGGTGTTTTGAGGTCACAGACACCGTTTGCTTGCAAATATTGATCCATTACTACCCAGTTCCACTTGAGGAACATTTTGGGGTGCCTTTAACACCAGTTTTCAGCATATTTGTAGCATTTAAAAGAAAACACTGAACCTGTTGGTCACTTGACGTCAACGGAGTTTCCGTGGCCAAAAAAATGTACACAATATTGGAGGATATGACAAGGTTGAATTTTTCTTTCTTAGGAGTAAGTGAACCTATTGTTTAGTTCATGCAGAACCAGTACAGACTGGCTGCAGGTCATGTACAAGTGGGTCCCACAGCATCCATACGAATAGTGAAAGTAGGAGAGACTGGCCTTATTGGATGGCATTCGGTTAACTTATATAGTAAAATTATTTGGTGGTGTCTAACCTACATAGAGAATACCTACTGTCTTAGTATGTGGCTGTGACTGGAGAAATATGGTTTATTGGATTTCTGACAGTGTAGCTCCTGATCAAATACATGTAGCACACATTTCTGTAGCCTTATACCGATCAATGTTGCTTGTTAGGAGAATGACGGATGTTTCATTGATTGAATGGCGACCAGTGCAGATCCTGATCAGACTGCAGATGCACGGATGATCCGGATCTACACTGGTCGCAAAACCCACAAGCCTCATTTCTCCAGTCACAGCCGCTTATCAAGTTTATCAGGCAAGGCTAGGAAATGTGTAGGAATTCCGAGGCCAGTCGGGGAATTTGTACCGTTCCCGAGCCGAGCCTGATAGACTTGATATCAACAGACACTAGGCTGCTATTAGTCCAGTATATATACACTTTGACCTGAAACAAATTGCAACAGAAGCTTTTCTTTTTTTCATATCATTCGGTGTGATGCCCTGAATAACACATTCAAAATAGGACAAAATTGGACCACCGGAAATGGGTTAATTTACATAAATCCAAGATGGCCACCATTCACAATAATGAACACAGAAAAACGGTATTAACTTTGTAATGGTTACACTCACAAGAAGTATATTGGTGTCTATACTCATGTTTTCAAGGCCACTGATCATTGTAACAACATTAAAATTAACATAGGATGATTTTGTAAAGGAGCCATCTTGAATTTCAAAATGGCCGCCATCCAAAAATGTTTTTCCTCATATCTCGGTCTGTGGGATCCTTGAGGCATAATTTTAGTGTCTATACCCATGTTTTCGCGATCAATGAACATGATAGCATCATGAATTATAATATTGGATGATTTAGTACAGGCAGCCATTATGAAATTCAAAATG
Organism: Conchocele bisecta; assembly: GCA_029237695.1. Classification (NCBI taxonomy): domain Eukaryota; kingdom Metazoa; phylum Mollusca; class Bivalvia; order Lucinida; family Thyasiridae; genus Conchocele; species Conchocele bisecta. The sequence continues at coordinate 54,968,925 of CM055269.1, forward strand.
GCCGCCATACAATAACGTTTTTGCTCATATCTCGGTCTGTTTGACTCGTAGATACATACTTTTGGTGTCTATACCCATGTTTTCACGGTCAAGGAACATGATAAGATAACAAAACATAATATTGAATGATTCCAAAATGGCCGCCGTAGGAACTTGTCAGGCCTCATATCTCATAAACGATTGTTTTACAATCATATACTTGTATTACAAGTAGATAGGTAAGTGACATAAAGTATATAAACGTGAATTTATATATCTGTCTGGTGTTTCCGTAACGCCGGGTGGCATTATCGACGGTATTTTATCGTGGCATTGGTTGTGAAGGTCGTAGTGGTAATTGAATCAAAACAATACATTAAACTATTTGATAGTACCAATAGATGCATACAAGGGCTAGGGGGCACTTTCACAAAACATATAACGCCGTCAATCACATTCTATCAGGCAAAGCATATGCCAGAGCTGTCCGAGGACACACGCTAGTTGATGCAGCGCTGGATGCGGTGGTTGTAACTGAAGCATATGGTATTACACCTCCCATTGCCGAAAAATGCAAAACTGATTGAGATCAACAGAAAGAGATGGACGATTTGCATCCAGACTTAAAAGAGACACTAGGGGTTTTAAATGACCTTTTAGCCAGTGACATTTACAGTGAATGCTGCATGTAGTAATGCTGCATTTGAAAGGATTCACCAAACCTTAAACACACAGACATAAAAGATGGCTAACTCTCCTACAGGACAACTATGGAATCAATACACGACCATGGTATATCGGCTGCGAAGATTGCTGACGGCTGAAAGGACTGGTGACATTAAGCTCCATTTGAAATCGCTGCAGACTATGTTGCCCTATCTCGCGTCTTCCGGACACTCGCATTACACCAAGTCAGTGCACATATATACCAGGACATCCTTGACCTTGAGGAAAACAATCCAACCGTGTATGAACACTTCATATCAGGACAGTTCGTCATCCGCAGAAGTGATAGGTTTTGGTCAGGCCTTTCTACAGACCTAGTCATAGAACAAGTACTTATGAGGGCACTCAAGACAACTGGTGGTTTAACACGTGGGCGGGGAATGGAGGAGGCACAGAGGACTCGATGGCTGTTGTCCATGCCTGCATGTGTGGAAGTTAACAAACACATGCAACATCTGACAGGGGCGCAGTACTCCACGAGTGAGCAGCATAAGGAGATGACGGACTCCAGAAAAGCCCGGGATGACACAGATACAAGAGCAGTGTTTGAATTTCTGCGTGATCGCGATCCATTCCAACATGATGACACTGTACATAACATTGTAACAGATGTAGTCGCTTACACGTCTGCTAATCCGCAAAAAGCTGTCGAAGTTGGACAAGCAATACTAGAGAAGATGGAAGGACGGAATGCCTTTCAATTTACGTTTCAAGAAAGTAGTCCAGGTAAAAGTGATGGGACAGAAAGTTGTATGCGCCGGTAGTGAGGCGATAGTCATTGATCTACAACTCCTCTTCCAACGGCTTCTCATTGCAGCTAAGAGTACTCCCGATTGTAATCTCGACGACTTATTCAAACATGAACTGTCAAGTGTTCCAACTTCTATGTTCGATGAATATGGCCTTTTGGAAGCAAATAAGGTAGAGCTTGCGGATACATTGGCAACACTAGTCAGAGTGGACCAGTCGGCGCAATCAACGGACAAACCGACATCTTACGTGTTAGATTGAGGTTCGCTAATACACAAACTACCATGGAAGAAAGATGACACTTACGGAAGCATATGTGACATGTACATAAAATGTGTGCAAAAGGAAATACCCGAATGCAATCGTAGTATTTGATGGATACAGTCAAGGGCCTTCAACTAAAGATACAACATACTTGAGAAGGGCAAAAGGTTTCATTGGTCCTCGGGTGTCGTTTGTTGAGTTTATGCCCTTGAAATCAAAGAAAGAACATTTCCTCGCCAACAGTGAAAACAAGCAACAATTCATCGACTTGCTAAAGCAGAAAATGCATGGTCAGGGAATAAAAACCCAGAGCGCGGATGGAGATGCAGATGTACTTATAGCGAAGACGGGTGTGCACTGTTCAACCTCGGGAATGACACATGTGATTGGCGAAGACACTGATGTCCTAGTGCTCCTGTGCCACTATTCTGTTGACAACACAAAAGGACTGATATATAGGTCGGACATATGGAACATTGATGTAGTGCGGCATACCCTAGGGATAGAGTTGTGCCACATGTTGCCCGTCATCCATGCCATATGTGGCTGTGACACAACTTCGCGATTGTTTGGTGTTGGGAAAGATGTCGCCTTGAAGAAAGCTCGGAGTGATGTGACTTTTAAGACACACATTGAGTCTCTCACCAAAAACAATATGAAAACGGTTGACATAGACACTGTAGGCGAAAATGCTCTTATCTGCTTGTACGATGGTAAGGGTACTGAGAACTTGGATGAATTGCGGGTGAGAAAGTTTACAGAGAAAGTAGCCACTAGCGCAAGTAGCGTTCATGTACAGTCTCTTCTTCCGACATCCGACGTAGCTGAATATCATTCACGCAGAGTTTACTACAAGGGACAGGTTTGGATGGGATCGGACAATCACTTAGATCGTACCGATTGGGGTTGGCAACTTACCTGTCAAAGGCTCGAGCCACAGAAAATGGACTCAATGGCAGCTCCGGAATGTTTGCTAAAAATCATACGGTGTCAGTGTAAAGGTGACTGCGATAATCTCCGCTTTAGCTGCAGAAAGAGTAGTATGGAATGTTCGAGTGCATGTGTAGGTTGTAAAGGTACATCTTGCAGCGGAAGTAGACACAGAGGATGAACATGAGTTACTATATAATACTGGACGGGAATAGAACATTATAAACTTTACGTGACACACCATCAGTCAAATGACCCAATTGAGATTTTGACCAGTGTAGCTCCTGATCATCTAGCTCACTCCCGGAGTATGATAATGATCTAAATTGTTCATTAGAAGCATCATAGTGGTTTGACTGAACATTGCCACCAGCTTAGAACCCGATCAGACTGCACGGATGCACATGCCGATCTTGGAATACACTGATCGCAAGTCCTAATCGGACCATTTTTCTCATGGTGCGTTCACCATTCAGTCAGTAAACTAGCAAACTGCCATTTGACTGCTGGTCAATGATCATAGAACCTCATTTTGATGCGACACTTGTGATTACTAGTTCTGGTGATAAGGGTAATTACAAATTATGTGTACATCGATAAGTTACGCGGTAAAACTTGTGTTTTTTTTTGCAATATTCTAAATGTTTAGCTATTATGACGTCATATGACGTCATAGACGTCATGGTGACGTCATACAATGTTTTTGTATGCTTTTTGGACTCATTGGTATCAGTTTCTTATATGTTTGTAATACGTTTATATGGTGTAAATCCAACCGTTTTCAGTAAAATTGGACCATTTGGGGAAAATGGCGGCCATGTTGAATTATGCATTTTACCCACTTCCGGTTGTCCGATTGTGTCCTATTTTGGATATGATACTTAGAATGACCCCTAAACAATTTAAAACAAAAAAAACCTTCTGTTGCAATTTGTTTCAGGTACGCCTATTTTTACCCGTATATATACTGGTCTATATTGAATTTATCACGTAACGTTTTATACTAGAAAATGGTCAAGTAAAAAATAGTTTGTATTGACAATATTGCGGACTTGTTTATGTTGCGTCATTACACTTGAAGTCATTCGGTAATGTCATGTGATGCCGTTTGACCAATGACGCGTCCGGTTCAATTCACTGTAACCCGGATATTTGTATCTTAGCAATGCCTGATATGACAATATGTCATCAGTCAGTACATATTCAGCCAATACAAATCTCGTTACCTGATAAAAGACAGAATAGCATGCTAGTGTATTTTGATATCTAGTTTATCAGACAAGGCAAGAGAATCCCGAGGCTTGCCGAGAAATTTGTACCGTTTCCGAGCCCAGTCTGGTAAAAACATCAGACGACACTAGCTATCATAGCATTCTATTTATTATCCCCTCGCCGATAGGCAAGAGGGGATATAACGTTAATACATGTACGTACGTACTGCGTTCGTAACGGCTTTTATCTTTCAATACATTGAATAATGAACCGCTTCACCGATTTTGGTAATATTTATCACAATGTGTGTCTAGGGATACTGCTTTGTTTTGCATATGACCCACGTCCGACCTACCAATGTCAAGGTCACTGAGGACTTGTGTTCCCTTGTTTATAAGGCAATAATTTGTTATTATCAATGCTTTATTTTTGCATACAACCAAGGTCACTGAGGACTATATGCTCACACACTGTTTGTAAAGCAAAACTGTTAAAAGTTGTGTTTTTTATTATTATTATTAGTATTATTAGCAAGGCTGCCAGCGAGGGGAATAGCTTTGTTTAACGATGACAGTTATTAATTAAGGCCTCCCGAGAATCAGCGGTGCTCTATAGGTTTAGTCCTACCTGTCCGTCAGTCCGTCCGTTTATTTTTGAAAGTATAATTTCTGTTTGTCTTCAGCTAACATCTTCATATGTTTACACTCATGGATTACTAAGTAACTATACATCATTCCTCATTTATACAATTACCCTCGCTACTGATCGTACGTCATTCCGTCTGTGTGTTAATGTATTTGAAAGTTTTTGTAACAGTTTCTCAAATCACCTATTCATACCGCACACATGCATTACTAAGTAATTATACATCATTCCACATTGATACAATTACCATTGCTACTGATTGTACGTCTGTCTGTCTGTTAATGTATTCGAAAGTTTTGTAAGAGTTTCACAAATCACCTATAATTTCTGTTTGCTTTAACCTAATATCTTCATATTGCACGCATACATTACTTAGTAACGATACATCCTTCCACATTAATACAATTACCCTCACTTTTGATCGTACGTCCGTCCATTTATCTGTTTATGTATTTGAACGTTTTTGTAACAGTTTTAGGGACCCTAAGTGTGTCGACAGGCCATATTTTCTAGTTGTTTGATCAGGAGCTATGTTAGTCACAAAACCCATAAACCCCATTTATTCAGTCACAACAAGATATGGGAAACTTACCCAACACTCCGACATGTGTCTTTGCAATCCGGTGCCTCACTGCTACATTTCCGCCGCACCGCGCTGACATAGCCTTTTTTCAGAGCGGTACACGTGGCCTGGGCCATCTGGTCGGCAAAGTCGTAGGTCACCGCGTAGTTATCGCTGTACCCTGACGACTTGATGCACCCTGTAACAATCGTGTACGTACATTGGAACCTCTCTAAACCGGACACTATGGCGACCCAATTGTGTTTAATTTAGATGGATTGCACTGTCATTTCTTTCATTGTCGTGTGTTTTCATGATTGAAAATGATTCAAACTTTCATGGAGTGCTTAATTACAGTGGAAACTCTCTAAGCCGGACACCAATGGTGTCCGGTTTAGGGAGGTTTCATTGTAATGCCCACTCAGTAGGCACAAAATGTTCTTTATAGGAATTAAATAAGTGTATAATTGTGTTACTATTCCACCAGTGGCCGCTACACATATATACTCATTTAGTAATATTTATTTTACTGACAGTGACGCACGTTGGTATCATGCTATTTTCATATGCAAATGAGGCATGGTATTTTTTAATTATTTATACTAATTAAATACGTGGTGTAATTGTGAATGAATGTTTAGTTTGCCAGAAAATGTCTCAGATGATGTCTCTGGTATAAAGAACAGTTTGTGCCTATTGAGTTCGCATGTACCTTTAACCTTCGGGTAGTTGCATTTGGCAACTTCGCAAAACTCCCATACCGTCCGTAGAATATGAATTATGCAAACAACTTTGGTACACAAATTACCGGCCCCCTACCCCAGTAGCAGATTGGAGAAACTCCTGCAAATATCTTATTTAACTGGACTGACACACGGATATACAGTCCAAACAATGTTTGCCTCCCGGCTCTACCGAGAGCCCTGGGGCCCGTTTCAATAAACTTCGTACGACTCAAATGTTCGTAAGTGTAAAATTATGATAGTCTGTAAATTTCACATTAACAATATTTTCTTGTACACAATTATTGGATTTACATTTATTGAGCATAGGCTGAAATTTTCAGACGATCCTAAATTTGCACTTACGGACATTTTAGTCGTACGAAGTTTAGTAAAACGGGCCCCTGGGGCATAAACATACGTTACGTACTTTGTCCTTTGGCATTCCTTTATCGGATGCCATTTAGGCATTTACAAACTTCCAATTTAATTGTAATATAATACGGTCACTGTCACGTGAGAATACAATATGTACTAGTTAACGTTATATACTGTGTTGTGTAATATGTTGGTACAGTGATCTTCGTGTCGTCAATATATTAAATGGATGCCCAGTGTGTCCGGATGAGAGAGGTTTCACTGTAAATCAGGCATTTGATCATTATTATCCATAGTTCCCTGCTATGTGATCACGAACAGGCATTATCACCTGAGATAAATGACCAAGAAACTCATTGCAAATAAGATCACAGGTATTTTATTGGTGTCCGGTTTAGAGAGGTTGCACTGTATATTTCAACGACATATCGCACATCTTCGTAAGTACAAAATCACATTGCAAGTAAAAATATCGGCAAGCTTGCATCTTTCAAGCTAATCACCTGCAAACTGCACGGCGTTACACGGCCGGGATTCAGTCTGTTTCCGCGCCCCTTCACACTGCCCGGCCTCTGCACACGGCCTTGTTCTATCCCGTGACTGCACACGGCCGTCGTTCTCAGCGGTACAACTCCACGTGCAACTGCTCCACGCACTCCAAGCATGCCAGCGGTTTGATTCTGTGAAGAAGAAAACGCAATGTTCTATGTAATGATAAAACCCCAATGTATATCGTTCTTTCTACTCGTTAGATGTGTAACACATTCGAGTGGATGTGTGCAAGAAAATAAGTATTGAAATGTTTTTTTTCTTCAAAACGGTACAGTCTCTGTGCCATTATATACAAGTAGTATAGCATTGCCATATACTTAACCATTTCACCCCTAAGTAACCGGAATGGATTTTGATATGTTCATTTTGCAACCAACCCAACCGTCAGAAAATGATTTTCAGGCTAATCCATTTATAAAAAGGGGGTGTTTTTTATGAAAATTACTGAAAAAAGTGCAGATCCTGATGAGATGGCTCGTTCGATAATGTTGTCTTGATGTTCGGTTTAGAGATGTTCCACAGTATTGACATGTTTGTCGTATGACGTTTAGTGAGACGGGCCCCTGTGTATCAGTCTACACCTACCGATGCCGCGTCTGGTCAGTTTCAATTCAGTCACCATCTCCCCCGATCTCCGACGCTCTTCCACCAGCTGGCTACTCACGGAGTGCACGTCTGTCACAATTTCGTCCATCGCGGCTGCCAGCTGACTCGCCGAAACATTCTGGTGTTGCTCAACGACCGATAATTCCAGTTTCAATTCGGTCACCATCTCCCCCGATCTCCACCGCTCCTCCACCAGCTGGCTACTCACGTAGTGCACGTCTGCCTCAAAGTCTGCCGCAAGCTTGTCCATCGCGGCTGCCAGTTGACTCGCCGAAACATTCTGGTGTTGCTCAATGACCGATAATTCGAGTTTCAATTCAGTCACCATCTCCCCCGATCTCCGCCGCTCCTCCGCCAGCTGGCTACTCACGGACTGCACGTCTGCCACAATCTCGTCCATCGCGGCTGCCAGCTGACTCTCCGAAACATTCTGATGTTGCTCAACGACCGATAATTCTCCGAATATAGTTTCTTTGTACTGATTGATTTCTGATTTAGTTTCTTCCTTATATTTATCAAATGCGTGAATGAAATGCTGCATGTTGTCTCTAGCTATTTTCTTTTCTTCACCCAACGTCTTGTGAACGCGTGTGACAAGTGTGTCGAAATCACTAGCTGTATCAACGTGCGTTGGCACCTCTGTATTATCATGATTATTGGACGTTTCTGTTTGTGGAATCCCGCCGGTCTTGCTCAGTATGTGAGCCAATTGCTCCTCTATTCGCTGTAACGTCTCCTTAACCGCGTCATTGTCCGCACTGTACACACCAACCTCAAACTGTATGTTGTTTATTTTATTGTTCAGAACGCGGAACACTTCCTTAGTGCTTAAGTCACATGAATGTTTTTGGACCAAAAAGAATAAGCTGAAGCCGATACATTTTCCTAACCACTTGCTCGACACAGCCATTTTCAGCAATAATAATGTGTTATGATATACCAAGCACGTTAAAACTCCGTATGGTTTTTGACTACTTGTATGCCAGATGTATTTCTGTTTTGAAATTACAATGTAGGTTCGTTCGTCGTCTCAACACAAAAAGTTTCTTGAAAGTAAGTATGAACAAAACAACATAAGTACTAACGTTTATTAAAGAGCATACGTATACCACTTGAATGGTTATTTTCATTAGATGATGTCTCAAGCACGCGGGTTAGGGTTCAACAAAATGGTGATTATTCCATTTGTGCCCAACCGATTTAACCAGGGAGTTATTGAATAATTCATTGGTCTAGCTCACGAGTCGTTACATATTGCTACTGCTAAAGTGTACATTAACCCTTTTCTAGAATGCAGGAGGCCGTTTCACTAAACTTCGTACCAATAAAATGTTCGTAAGTGTAAAATTATGATAGTCTGTGAATTTCACATTAACAATATTTTCTTGTAAACAATTATTGGATTAACATTCATTGAGCATAGCCTATGCTCAATAAATGTAAATCCATCAATTGAAATTTTCAGACGATCCTAAATTTGCTCTTACGAACATTTTGGTCGTACGAAGTTTAGTGAAACGGGCCGGCCCTGGACACGAAGAAAATTGTCGTCTGCTGTTGCTTTATAGTTTGTCTTAGAAGTGCTGTCAAACCAGGTTTTGTTACGAGAATATGGAAACTATAAAATAAACAGCGGACGAAAAACTTTAATTCAGCTGTGTAAGGATTACACGTTCTATTTATTACTCAAACGACAATTTCTCTAATGACCGGATGTGGTGCACATGTTATGCTGGTCGAATAACGCACATTTTGTCTGACGATGTCCAGTTTGAGAAAACCCTAATGTGGGGGATCACTAATAAAACCATGACGGCGGTTTCAAATGGTTTGACAAAATCTTTCAACAAAACGTGTCGTTTTATTTTATATATTAACCTCGCAGGTATATGTGGCTGTGACTGGAGAAATGGGGTTTATGGGTTTTTGGAAGTTCGAAATACACACAGCACTGTGAAAATACGCATTGATTGTCATAGTTGAATAATTTAATAAAGTTGAAAATTACTTAGTTGAGCTGCAAAAAAGCTTTTTGCAGCTTAAATAAGTGAATTTTTAAATTTGTAAAGTAATATAAACAAAAATACGCATTGAATTTGAAATCTGGGCGTACATCTTTAGATACAAACCTTATCTGGAGCCCTGTATATGAGACACGTCATGCGATTGTGTACCTCGGACATCTGCGTAATTTCATGAAATACGTTTACAAATTTTCCAATATCTTCCGCAATGGCATCAAAAGTTGACAAACTTTTCCGAGTACATGCGGTATTATATAAAATATGAAAAATATTGTAAATTTTGTAAATGTATTTCATGAAATTACACAGATGTCCGAATGTACAAAATCACATGGCGTGTCTCATATGTGGCTGTGACTGGAGAAACTGGGCTTATTTATTTTGCAACCAGTGTAGATCCAGATTGGCCTGTGCATCAGCTCAGTCTGATCAGGATATGCACTGGCCACAGTTTTCCCAGTCACAGCTACACAGTTAGTTTTGCCGAGATTTGTATACTTTGCGAAAACAATACACATCAGAAACTGAATGTATCTCATCATCAACGTGAAAAGTGTCGCAAAAGTACTAGGTGTCAATTCAGAATATATATTCGAAAAGTTTCCACAGAGCTATCTAATCAGCGTTTTCATAATATAACATGTAAAATAAAACATGACAAGTTAATATATGGCAGATGTAAGCTATAACAAATAATGTAATCTCCGCCATTTTCAGTCCGCATTTTCCATATCAGGGGCGGATCCAGCATTTGGGGAACGGGGGGGGGAGAACTCCGTGGGGGTTGCAACCCCTGAACCCCCTCCATATCCGCCCTGCCTTCGGACATCTGCGTAATTTCATGAAATACGTATAAAAAATGACAATGTTCTCCGTAAATGGTGTGAAAGGTTGACAAAAGTTTCAGAGTACATGCATGTACTCTGCAAATTTTGTCAACTTTTTACTTTATTTATGAAAAAATATTGTAAATATTGAAATTACGCAGATCTCCGAAGGTACAAAATCACATGGCGTGCTGTGAAAAGTTCGTCAACTTTTGACGTCATTTTCAGAAAGTATCACCGTTTGTGTAAATATTTTCCTAAAAAAAATGCACACATGTTACAAAATTACTTGGCGTGTCTCAATTCCGGCTGAGACAACTGACATATACGGAGCCCCGGAGGGGACATGAATTTTTTGTTATTAATTCGTTCCCACGAAATAACAATTCGTTCCCTCAATTTAACAATTCGTTCCCTCGAATTAACAATTCCTTCCCACAAAATGACAATTCGTGGGAACGAATTGTTAAATTGAGGGAACGAATTGTTAATTTGTGGGAACGAATTAATAAAAAAAGAATTCTACGTCAACTGCGGGGCTCCGTAGACATGCCCTAATCAGACTTCATTGCTGTCCAGGTTGATCTTGTGCTATATTAGTCAGACATTGTAACGTGCCTTTTGGTAGCAAGCGGCTCAAATATGACTAATTCTGAAATGTCTTTATTTCATGGCAAAAATTATTTCCCGTTACATTTAAAAATGTTGTTGCCATGATGGCGTTTAATTTCAATCACCATGGTACACTTGTCGATGAATTTTCTTTGGGATAATATTTTGCTCAAAACCACCCTATGAGGCTATGTAACCCAATACTAAAACACACGAATATTCGTGTTTCTGGTAATGGGTTACATAGGGTGAAAATAGGTGATAAAATCACAGGTGGAAGACTCGGACCTGTGACACAAAACAAATGCCCATTACAAAAAATCCATTACCCCATCCACACTTGGTCTCACACAGTACTATCTTCTTACAAAGAAAAGTTCATTACCAAAAAATCCATTACCCTACCCACACTTGGTCTCATACAGTACTATCTTCTTTATAGAAGATAGTACTGTATGGGACCAAGGGTGGGTGGGGTAATGTTTTTTTTTGTAATGGGAATTTTGTGTGTGTCACAGGGTGATCTGTAGCGCGTATTTGCTTTGAGACTACTTGGTCACCTCGCTATCTGCCAGACACTTGGAATGGCCGTTTGCTACCTCGTTGTATAGTATGGGTGCCGTTTTGGACTTTAATAGCATTTTGTGATACCACCCATTCAAATAGGTGATATCATCCAATTGAAAGAGGATCTTGCATGCGTGATGATGTAATATGATATTTATCAAATGAGTTTACCGATTTTATAAGAAACGATGCTATGTCGAGTTTCTTATGAAATCAGTCAAGGAGTGTAATACATATTATATTAAATCAAGGCAAAAGTTAGATTCTATGTACATTGTATTGTATGAGCACATCGCAGAGTGGTATTAAGAGTCCAAAACGGCACCCCATAGCATATTCACATTTCAATAATTCCAGCACAAAAATATGTACACAATTCCCTAACATTTGATTGGCCCGTAGCAAGTCTCTGTCCACAATTTATATCCCAGTAAACTCCCACGCCGAACTACTTTCCGTAACCGTGAGGCGCAGTTAAAATAATTCTTAAGAAAACGGAAAATAAACACATTTTCTTGATGAATGTATTTCAAATGCTGGAATTATAAGGAATGAATGACCTTTTTGTTGAATTTATCGGGGATATAAACTTGGAAAAGTCGCGGGAATACTGGACGAGGCCTTCCGGCCTTCGTCCAGTATTCCCGCGACTTTTCCAAGTTTATACCCCGATAAATTCCACAAAAATGCCATTCATTCCTATAATAAGAATGCTTTAGAAATGTGAAGGGCCTCTTACCTTAATCAATATTAATACAAAGCGAATAGATTTTACTGAGTTAACGATCGCTGGAGAATTTTAAATAAATGTCAAAACTTTGATCACCATTCTGTGTGACTGCATTAAAGGATATTAACAGGACATAAAGTAAACATAGAGTACACAAAAGTTCGCGCGGAGTCAAGTTGGCACAATCACGGACTGTCTAATCGATATATAATATCGGTGGTTCTGAGTTTGTGTACTTTGGTGTACAACGTGGATTGTGGGGGTTATAGATAAGCAACCAGGTAACATTATACCGCATTAATACGTTAATTAATAATTATTGAGTAAAATGTATTTGGCAGTGTAATAATGTTGTGTTTTATACATCATAATATACTAGTGTAATAAATATGCAAACTGAAAACGTTTGTAATTAGACCAGTTTCAGTGTATTGTTCTGTAGATATGCAATAAATAGGACATATGTAACATTTGTGATGATTTAATGCGGTATGTATAACTCGGCAGAGCCTCGTTTCATATGAAATCAATAAAATCGTTTAATAAATCTCATAATAAATCACTATGTACCCTATTGCACATCAGGTATGTACATTATCTAGTACAGTCTGTACATCTGGGAAGTATTTGGGGAAGAATTAACATTAACATAACATAATATGTTCTGTTTTGGCGTTTTTTACACGAGTTTTGTTTCAGAAATAATGTTCGGCAAGAATATGAGAATGCGATAAAGGTAACAATTCTACAGTCAGGTCCATATATATAGGAGATGCGATAAAAGTGACAATTATACAGTCAGGTCCATATAGGAGAATCCGATAAAGGTGACAATTTTACAGTCAGGTTCATATAGGAGATGCGATAAAGGTGACAATTCTACAGTCAGGTCCATATTATGGACCGGACTGTAGAATGTTCACCTTTATCGCATTTCCTATTCTTGCCGAACATTATTTCTGAAACAAAATTCGTAAAAAAACGCCAAATCTTGGAAAATACGCATAGGAAACGCAAAGGCACCAGCATCCGTGTGTCGTTGGTAAAAGACAATACAGAATTTAGAAGTTGGGTACAGCATATGCTACTATAGGAATGAATGGCCTTTTTGTGGAATTTATCGGGGATATAAACTTGGAAAAGTCGCGGGAATACTGGACGAGGCTGGAAGGCCTCGTCCAGTATTCCCGCGACTTTTCCAAGTTTATATCCCCGATAAATTCCACAAAAAGGCCATTCATTCCTTATAATTCCAGCATTTGAAATAAATTCATTAAGAAAATGTGTTTATTTTCCGTTTTCTTAAGAATTATTTTAACTGCGCCTCATGGTTACGGAAAGTAGTTTGGCGTGGGAGTTTACTGGGATATAAATTTTGGACAGAGACTTGCTACGGGCCAATCAAATCATTAGGGAATTGTGTAAATATTGTTGTGCTGGAATTATATCAAAATAATTATGTGGATTAGCAAACTGAATTAATGTCCACGTTGTGTGTGACGATTTTGTAAAGCAAATATCACTGAAGAAACTCATGGAGCTTGGACTAGGCGAGTAATACATTGACTGCATTACCAGATTATAAACATAATTGAGCATGTTTGCATAGAGCTAGACGAAATAACACATGCTCTCTGAGTCTACTGTGGACAAAACATGTACATCCGCAGAATGTATTTGGCATATGTGCATTTATTGTGAGTCTTCATTTTTTTTCCAGCGAAGTGTTTTCTCTGCTTCATCCTTATAATTAAAGTGGTTTGAATCACAGGTTGAAGTAACGGACCAAGGTTTGTTCATACATTAAATATACATAAAAACACCAATAAGTAAGAACAAAATAAGCTAAAAAAAAGTTATTCCATCTTATAACACATTACTAATAATGTGTTATACGAGGGAGTACAAGAAGTTTTAAGCTTATTTTGTTTCCACTTATTGGTGCTTTTATGTATATTTAATGTATTTATGAACCTTGGTCCGTTACTTCAACCTGTGGTTTGAATGGTCTTCTACTATCGATTCTGCATCGGGGATTTGTTTGTGTGTAACAGCGACATAACTAACGTGAAATATTGATGACGTGTCTACAAGAAACCCACAAGTTACGTTCGTTAATGCCATATTGGCAGGCATCTCAATGCAAATTGATCACCTCAATCTTATTGTCTGTAATTACTGTGACTGAAGCAATGGGTCTTATCGACTTTGCGACAGGTGTAGACCCAGATCATACTGCGCGGATCATCCGCGCAGTCTGATCAGGGTCTGCACATGTCGCAGTTCATTTCCCAAAACATTTACCATGCTTCTTACAAAGGGTTAGAGCCTTTTCATGCTTCAGGAGGATGCTACAAGAAATATCAGGAGTTAGAAATAAGTTCCATTTCTCAGCTGGTGCAGTAGCTACAATTAAACAAACCTCCCGTGCCTGCTGAGATTATACATATCGATTTTGAGGCGTAATACAATTGAAAATCGTTTAAAGCAGAATTCTGGCGTGTCCATAATTGTTAAATAGCAGCAATGTATTTACAATGGAGCTGCCGGGCAATTATTGTTAAAAAAGCAACGGGTTTTATTAGTCAGTGGCGGTTATCCTTGGAAT
>CM055269.1:54988618-55196433 GCA_029237695.1 Conchocele bisecta
CACGAGATAGCATCTCGTTACCACGACATAGCATCTCGTTCCCACGACATAGGTAGCCAATGAAAATGCAGCATAATTACCGCCATTTTTTCTTTCAGCCATAGTTGGATATAGTCCGGTAGCCAAAGGCCGATTTTGGGCTTTACCTTGTTTTGAATAATACGGAAGCTTAACAAGGTACGGAAGCTTAAAAGGGACATGCGCAAATTCTTTTCTATGTCGTTCCCACGACATAGCATCTCGTTACCACGACATAGCATCTCGTTCCCACGAGATAGCATCTCGTCACCACGACTTAGCTGTGTCGTTCCTACGACATAGCATCTCGTTCCCTCGAGATAGCATCTCGTTCCCACGATATAGGATCGCGTTACCACGAGTTAGCTATGTCGTTACCACGACATAGCATCTCGTTCCCACGAGATAGGATCTCGTTACCACGAGTTAGCTATGTCGATCCCACGAGATAGCATCTCGTTACCACGAGTTAACTATGTCGTTCGCACGACATAGCATCTCGTTCCCTCGAGATAGGTAGCCAATGAAAATGAAGTATAAATACCGCCATTTAGTCCGACAGCCGGGAGCGTCCTTTCTAAGTAACTAATCATAACTTTTAAAATCAGTTAAAATCAATCTTCACTACTCGGACCTGAGATGTGGCCCTGACTGGAGAAATGGGGATTATGGCGTTTCTGGCCAGTCTAGATCCAGTAGCCTATTTCACCAACATTGTAAAGTATACTTTTCTAGCAAAGTATACTTTGAGGGAGAAATTTTCAGTTTTATGATAAATTTATTAATTTTTATTATACTGAATTTATTACATTATCACAGCCAAAATGGCTGTGATAATTAAATGTAATAAATTCAGTATAATAATTATGCATGCTTTTATAATCATCAAATATATGCAGTCGTTAGTTCTATATGAAATAATGCATTTCAGGAAAAATAAATGATTACTCCCTCAAAGTATACTTTGCTAGAAAAGTATACATGTACTTTGCAATTTTGATGAAATCGGCTACTGATGTTCTAGCACATTCCTGCAGTCTGATATGGATAAAAAGCCTACTGTTTGTTAAAAGCAGGACATGCGATTTTCTGTCTGAATGGCAAAAACACACATGCAGGTGCGGATCCAGGCGGGTGCACCCCTTTTACATTTTGTAGAGGTTAGAGTTTAACCCATTTTTATGTGGAAAGATCTGATTATTTCCTAATTTCTCACCCAAAGTGTACGTTGTTACCACTCAGTTGAACCGTCTCAGTTTGCTTGCAAATCTTGATCCATTACTACCCAGTTTCATTTGACGAACATTTTGGGGTGTTTTTACCACCAGTTTCAGCATATTTTGTAGCATTTAAAAGAAGGGAGTAACTGAACCTATTGTTTAATTCATGCAGACCAGTACAGACCGGCTGCATGTCGTGTACAAGTAGGTCCCATAACATCCATACAAATAGTGAAAGTAGGAGAGACTGGCCTTATTGGATGGGATACCGCTAAATTAAATAGCAAAACTATTTGATGTGTTCTTACCGCTTAGGTGGACCTAGGCCTTACTTGAGATATGGTTGCTGCAAGTAGCTCCAAACTGCATACACCCGTACAACCTGTAATTTGCGGATGAAATACACGAGGTGCACAGAATGCCTGGTAACCGAAAAATCAATGTTTACATTTGCACCGGTACAGAACAAAGCAACACAGGTGTGTTAACAAGAACACATACATACGCATTAAGAAGCTGGCAGGTAACTCATTGAAGCATTTATTAATGAACACATTTAAATGTTGTTTCGCGTGTTTTATGATTTGTCAGTAGATATGTAACATATTTCTATAGGTGGGCCACCACCATTGATTTTTTCCTATATAAATCAACGAAATGCACACATTTTGATATTCTCTGCTACTTTCATTTTACGTACATCTGTCTTTTATAGTATCTGTGTATTTGAGATCCGGCCATTATAAAATATGGTCACAATAACAGCCCATTATGTGGTCGCAGTGTGTGAATAAAACGGGAATAAAAGGATAATCCAGGTCAACGTAAGTAGATTTACATCTTTATTATTGGTTTGTGCAATTTTATAAACAGAACTGAGAAGTATTAAACCGCTCGCTCGTCACTAAATGTCAGGACAGAATGGCTGTTATTGTGACCATATTTTGTAATGGCCGGGTTTGCGCTATACATGCAGATACAGATATTATAAAAGACAGATGAAAATAGTAGTAGTCATCAGTATAGCTGAGATTATCTAAGCTAGTGACCACCCTGGCGGTGGCAGTGGCACAAAAAGTAAGCGGCTGCATTTGAAACTACCTGACATGACAAACAAGTTCCGACTTACAAAATAATCCCAAAACATATGCTTGAACAATAATAATAATTGATGTAAATGTTACACTAACATGCCTGTGAAGTAGATTAGTGCATCAATTGATTGGTTTCTGCCAGAAAAGAGTGTCTATGGAATAACACATCTGGATTGTATTTTTAACGTACTACTTGTGACTACACCGCGCATGAATATCGGATGATTTAGTGTTGTTAAAGCTCTACATTTCAAGAGGTTAGAGGTTTAAACACACTAATTGTCAGATGTTCATGAGCGTTGTACTCAAAAGTAGTAAGCCCAGTGTTGTGTTTGGCGTATTACAAACCCTCTCAGTCGCAGGGACCAATTGCGAGGCAATTAATCACTCTGATAAGTACAGCGGATGACACAAGCATCACAACAATGATGTGGGATATGCGGTTAATGGCTCTCCAGTGCATTCCACCCCGTTTGGCATTGGAGCGACTAATTTCCCCGCTGCTGGCTCCTCATTTGGCATTCCTTAATTTGAACAGCATAGCACCCAGTCCAACTACACATCTGACAGCTCTGATAAGTATCTACTCTGTTACCTTCCTGGTGACTGATTTAGCATTATATGTATAACTACTATCGGGAAAAAAAGTAGATGTAACCTGACGATGTAAATAGACATACATACAGACTGGTATCCTACAAAAAATTGCATAGTAATGTCCATTTTGTCACCCACTGTCGCATTTCAGTATGTATTTTGTAACTAGGTCATTCTTATATTTATACAGTACCGCTAGGGTATGTATGTTATACCAACGCTCTAATAAACTCGAGTTATAAGGAGTCTGTTGAACTATTAAGCGTACTAATCGTATTATACCTACATTTCGGCTGTGCTACGCATACGTCATATACCCACATGACTGCTAAGGGAAATAACAGGTAAGCAAAACAAGGGGCAAGTTACTCATGCAGTGACGGATGGAATAACTGGCTGTCCGGAATATGAAATCCGTAAAAGAACGGCACATAATGGTCGCTTTACTATGACATTTGTTTTATTCGATATATAAATGATAAATACACAAGGTTATCGCAAAAACTGAACCTGGTTATTTATATCTCCTTAAACTTTTAAACCGTAATAGCTACAGACCTGAAACTTTGTATGTAGTTTTCTTACGATGAGTAGATGCGCAAAGTTTATTTTGATTTTCGATTCGACCCCCAGGTCGTGGATTATCTCTCCCTTTTTGCCTTAGAACATCACCATTTTCCCTTGTAACTTTTAAACTGTAATATCTGGAGACTTGATATATTGGATGTAGCTTCTTTATGGTATGTAGATGCACAAACCAAATTTCTATTTTTGAAATGACAATGATCCATGGATTATCTCCCCTTTTTGGACTTAGACTTTTGTCTTGTTTACTATCAAAGTGATATGTGGGGCATCCGTGTTTGTTGTCTCATATTGAATGTAGAATGTTGTCTCAATAACGATATAGTGAAGTATGAAAGTCAACACCCTGCCGATTATCATCCCCTCGCCGATGGGCAAGAGGGAATATAGCGTTAGTCCATGTATGTGCGTGCGTACATACGTATGTTAGTAACACATTTCATTTTTCAATAACTCATGAACTGCTTCGCCGATCTTGAAAATATTTGGCCATAATGTGTATCTAATGATGGTGCTTTGTTTCGCACATGACCCACGTCCGACCACCCAAGGTCAAGGTCACTGAGGATTTATGTTCACCTTGTTTGTAAGGCAAAAAATGTTACAGTTTGTTTTCTTTTGTCAATAACTCATCAACCTCTTCACTGTTTTTGATATTTTTTGGCCACAATGTGTGTCTATAGTGATGGTTATTTTTTTCATACAACTCACATCCGGCCACCCAAGGTTCAGGTCACTGAGGACTTATGTTCACCTTGTTTGTAAGGCAAATGCGTTAACAAATGTTTTTGTTTTTTCAGTAACATTTGAACTGCTTCACTGATTTTGATAATATTTGGTCACAATGTGTGTCTATGGATGATGCTTTGTTTTGCATATGACCGACGTCCGACCGCCCAAGGTCGAGGTCACTGAGGACTTATGTTTTTTTTGTTTTTATTATCAAGGCTGCCAGCGGGCATTAGGTTAGTGATACCCTTGTTGCTATGGAAATAATAACAATATTTAATGAAACAGTTTCAAGTTGGGGCCTACTTTTGCCATTTTAGTTTACAATGTATTTATAGCCAGCCCTTATGTTAGTTTTATGCCCCCGCCACCGAATGGTGATGGGGGCATATAGTGTTACCGGCGTCCGTATGTACGTACGTCTACGTACGTACGTACGTCTGTCCCGAAACCTTAACACTCGGGTAAATGGCTTATACTTTCTGTTTCCTTGCTCGGATCTGCTTCACATACGCATTGCTCCAATGGTCCTCTACCGCCCTGTGACAAATCCACATTCGTCCCACCCCCGGTAAGCCCAGGGTCAAGGTCACCAAAACCTTAACGCTCGGGTAAATGGCTTATAATTTCTTTTTCTTTGTTTTCAAATGTGTCTCGTTTTCTTTGGCTGCCAGCGTTATATAATGTGAACAGTTTGTGAAGTTTTCTAGCTCAAAGTTAACTCGTATGAGATTTTGCCGAAATTGACTTTGAATATGTATACAAATGTATGTAGGCCTAAATGACTCCTGGATGTTTGCCAGCCTTTTTACCCTCACTACGTGTGAGACGAAAATTGTCGTCTGCTGTTTTTTATTTTTGCCTTAATTCTTAACAAAAAACCTCTTTTGACAGCACATGAGAATCTTCTCCAGTGGAGACGATTCTCATGCGCTGCCAAAACAGGTTTTCATCGAGAAATATTGAAAATATAACATTTCCAGCAGACGACAAAATTTAATTCAGCATAGTAACGGTTAAAGCTTTCTGGAAATATCACATGTTTTCAGTAATCGGTATCGGCGTTATATGATAACTAATCTCAGGAATTGCATGGGTATGTAAGTTGACATTGTTATTGCTGTAGGTACAATGTAGTATGTTGCTAGAACAGTTTTATTTACGCCTACAACATCTTTAAAATGTGCCAAAGTGCAACATGTGTGATAAAAAACAGTGATTTTTTTCTCGCAGGCATAAAAAATCACTGTTCCTGATTATATTATACTTTCCAAAAAATTATGTGTTAGGGGACTTGCCCCCAGACCCCCTAATCACCTCGCACCTTCGGTGCTCCACACACGTTGGTCTGGCCTGCAGAATAAAATGAGCTAGCTACACACCTGTGTACATCATGACCTGGAGGCATATGTTAACATGCAAGAGAGACAACTCTGGATTTTGTACTTTTGGAGCTATCTCCCTTTGACAAAATGTTGGTTTAGGTCCTTGTCCGCTTCATACATCGTCTCTCGCTTGATATATATTCATGATGCATTTCACATGTGTACATCAGTAGCCTACCTCACCAAAATTGCTAAGCATACTGATCATGATCTTACACTTTGAGGGAGAAAGTTTCAATTTAAGGATAAATTTATTAATTTTTATTATACTGAATTTATTACATTATCACAGCCATATTGGCTGTGATAATGTAATAAATTCAGTATAATAATTCTGCATAGTTTTAATCATGAAATATATGCAGTCGTTATATATGCAGGGAAAAATAAATGATTACTCCCTCAAAGTATACTTAGCTAGATAAGTATACGCTTAGCAATTTTGGTGAAATCGGCTACATGACCTACATGTAGATGCATCTCACGTGCAAGAAAGACAACTCAGGATTTTGTACTTTTGGATGTTCATGTTGTTGATTTAGATCTGTGTCTGGAGCATAAGTTGTATACCACTTTAATTGGCATTATATACATGATACATTGCACATGTATACATCCGAGGGCCGTTTCACTAAACCTTGTACGACTAAAATTATGATAATCTGTAATTTTCACATTAACAATGTGTTCATGCTCAATAAATGGAAATCCATCGATTGAAATTTAAAGACTAGTCTAAATCTGCACTTACGAACATTTTAGTCGTACAAAGTTTAGTGAAACTGCCCCCAGGACCTAGACACGTGCCACGTGCTAGAAAGATGGCACCTTTACTTCACCGGATCACTTGGACGCAGGTGCGAATCCCAGTAAGATCCACCATTGAATGTGAATCCTTAAGGTTGGATTCATTGCTAAGATGTGCATCCCTTCCCATCCTACTTTATAGTAGCAATATGCCATCATATCAACATCCAAAGGGATGGGCTGTGCCTTAGGGGTAGAATACAGGGCCCCGTTTCACTAAACTTCGTACCACTAAAATGTTAGTAACTTTCGGACCATCTGAAAATTTCAATTGATGTACCCAAACAAAAATCGCAATCTTATTCTGCTTGCCGCAAGCTAGTCGCAAGCTAAATTGCCGCAAGCTAGTCGCAAGCTTGCCGCAAGCTAGTCACAAGCTTGCCGCAAGCTTGCCGCAAACTAGTCGCAAGCTTGCCGCAAGCTAGTCGCAAATCTTCCCGCAAGCTTGCAAGCTAGTCGTAAATCTTCCCGCAAGCTAGTCGCAAGCTTGCCGCAAGCTTGCAAGCTAGTCGTAAATCTTCCCGCAAGCTAGTCGCAAGCTTGCAAGCTAGTCGCAAATCTTCCCGCAAGCTTCCCCCGCAAGCTTGCCTTATATGGAATGAATAGGGGTTATATTGAATGAATTGGGATTGATTGATTTTATCCCGTATTTAGCCTGTCCATAATGAGGGAAATTCCCAAAATCAGAACTGAATATTTACACAAAAATATATATTCAGCCCTGAAATTGGAATATTCCGACCTGGAGCCAGGTCCATTCCACATCAGTCATTTAAGAATAGGGGTATAGAACATCCATTAGATAATAAGGCAATGTACAAACTCGTTACTGGGAAGATGGAATAATTAATAACTAAAACAATACAATATTGCATGTGATGTATTAATGTCTTCAGATGTAATAAACAGATGGAGAAGTAGAGGGTTGTTGTTATCGGGCCTTGGAAAATATAATTTAAGGCAACAACAGCATATACAGTCGAACCTGTGCTAAAGACCACCTCCGAATAGCAATCACCTGGCTGTAAAGGCCACACTTTTGTTGTCCCAATGACACAATTACTATATAAATGACCCTGTGAATAAAGACCACCTGTGAACAAAGGCCAGATTTTTCACTTCCCATGGCTGACCTTTATTCACAGGTTTGACTGTATGTAGCTACCTTGTTTTTCTGCGTAGGTTAGCTGTATATTGCGAGATAACAAAATAAAAAAAAAGAGACCAATGGCAATAACTCGGCCAATACTACATGAATCCGCATAAAAAACCCAACAACTGCACATAGAGTTGGAAACTAAACACTTTTGGAAATACGCGCGACACAAATTTATGACAGACAAAATTGCCAATTTTCAAGGGTCAAAACTACTTTTGGAAAAACGTGCGACACAAATTTTGTGACAGACGGACAGACAACCATGCCAAAAACAATATGCCTCCCCATATATGTACATCATAATTCTGTTGACTAACCAGTGCAAGCACAAGTTAGTCCGCTGCATTACGTGGCCTGGCTGTTGGTGACCTGACTATCGTCCAGATTGGAGTTCACGTTGTACATTCCTATGCTTTTTATTGTTTATGCCACAATGTCTCTTTAAAATTTCCACTTGTCCATATCAAAAATTCACTTGATACAAGCGGATGAGTGTATTTCGACTTCGGTTTTAAGCAGTCGTGTTTCGAACAAGCAATATAGATGGCCATCAGGCTACAAGAGTGTGCTATTTGATCAGAAACTACACTGCTTGAACATCTGACAAGCCTCCTTTCTCCAGTCACACCCACATATAATTGAACACATTAAACACTTCTTCATAGGTAATCATAGGTAATCAATTAATAATAAACTAGAAAATGGGTTCATAGAACATGGAGCCCCACATATCGCTTTGATAACATCTGAGACAAAATTCTAAGTCCAAAAGGATAATCTATAGATCAGTGTCATATCAAAAATAGAAATTCACTTTGTGCATCTACACATCATAAAGAACATTACATCCAAAGGATCAAGCCTCCAGCTATTACGGGTTAAAAGTTTTGCAAGGCAAAATGGTAATTCACTTGATACAAGCGGATGAGTGTATTTCGACTTCTGTTTTAAGCAGTCGTGTTTCGAACAAGCAATATAGATGGCCATCAGGCTACAAGAGTGTGCTATTTGATCAGAAACTACACTGGTTGAACATCGGACAAGCCTCCTTTCTCCAGTCACACCCAAATATAATTGAACACAGTAAACACTTCTTCATAGGTAATCATAGGTAATCAATTAATAATAAACTAGAAAATGGGTTCATAGAACATGGAGCCCCACATATCGCTTTGATAACATCTGAGACAAAATTCTAAGTCCAAAAGGATAATCTATAGATCAGTGTCATATCAAAAATAGAAATTCACTTTGTGCATCTACACACCATAAAGAACATTACATCCAAAGGATCAAGTCTCCAGCTATTACGGGTTAAAAGTTTTGCAAGGCAAAATGGTGATGTTCTAAGTAAAAAACCGGGGATATAATCTGCGACTCGTGGGGTCGAATAAAAAATAAGCTTTGCGCATCTACTCATCATAAGGAAGCTACATACAATTTTGTTTAGGTGTGTAGAAGTTAAAAAGTGTTACGAGTTGCAAGCCAAAATTGGAAAATTCTACGTCGAAAATGGGGAGATAATCCATGACCTGGGGGTCAAATCAAAATAAACTTTGCGCATCTACTCATCATAAGAAAGCTACATACCAAGTTTCAGGTCTGTAGCTAATACAGTTTAAAAGTTTTTTGAGTTACAAGGATGGTCACGGACGGAATGGACGGACAGGGGTAACACTAAATGCCCTCCACTATCGTGGTGTGGCATACAAATCAAATCCATGCATACATAATTACATATTACACACTGCGTCAGTCACATATGGGTCCCCGGATGAGAAAATAGACCTTACATGTGACAAGCGTAACCCCAGATCAGCCTGCGCAACTGCAGTTTGATCAGGGCCTACACCATTGGCTATTCTGTCAAGAGAGGAGTATTAATGAAACCAGCAAAGATTAGCATCTAAGCATACTAGGTGAGCTTGCAAAAGGAACTATACTCCAGTTATTGCCAATTATCGCAAATGACGTAAGGTCCATTTTCTCAGCTGGAAGTCCATATATGCCCTACTGTCTGTTCCACATTTTTCAGCAGATCTACTCTTGACCATAGGCATTTGGCATGTTTCGGCTTTCATCGGTATAACTATATATATGAACAGCAAAGCTTATAGCTTTGGTCGAACACAACCTCGTATCATAACAAATTCCGCAATTTTATTAACGCTAATGCAAATATTTTGGCGGAATGTGACAAGTTCATGTGAGAATTATTGTTATCTTGCTGAAATAGCTTAATTAGAACATAATTATGCAAAGAATATCGAATTACAGCTGTTTTTCCTAGGTCAGACACGACCTTGTATCATAACAAATGAAACAATGTGTTTAATGCGTCAATATTGTGGCAAGTTCATATATATATTTTAGAAGTATCGTTATCCTGCAGAAATACATAGAATGCATTATTTTAATCTCAAGGGAAGTAATTCATGTAATGTATTCAGTATTACCAGTGCCGTTCAATTATTGCAGTACCGACGAAAGCCGAAACACGCTGAATGCCTGTGCTCTAGACTATTAAAAACATAAGGCCATAAAAAAATAATATGATATAAAATAATAATTCTCTGATATCCCTGCATCAGAAACAAAACTAGGCGCATCAAACATTTTATTGTCATGGACAAATAACATATTGTAAATTTGCCACATAACCGATGATAAACACTACCTGCAAGTATATGTTAAATCCAAACATGTCACAGGCGGTCGGCATGCATATAGGATAGTTAATTATATTGTATTAAAAAAAAATAAAAAAAAAAAAAAAAAAATATATAAACAACATAAAAAAAAGTAACAAGCCTTGGAATTGAATGGCATCAGCAGAAGAATATGTAACAGACAGTAGTGTTGAAAAGCTCATTACATTCACTGTAAGTTGAGTGAACACCTAGCTGTGGCACACTTCCCATTGATTATATCATTGACAACAGTTGTTGTCAGGCAGGGCTCACCAGTGGGCTTCTTAAACTGACGCAGTGTGTATTGAGTTATAGCTTCAACAACACGTTCTGGCAGTGGCCTGTTTGGGTGATTGGTCTTCTTGTTGTGGGCTGAACACCGCCTTTTTGCACAAGACACTGCCAGAAGTTCCTTAGAAAATAATGTGTCCAACAAGGCAAGAACTAAATGCCTTGGATTCGTTCCTGCCTTATGCTTCACTACAGACAGTTGAGTTGATGTCAAAAACACATTAAAATCGGCCAGCAGCTGCACTTTTTTCACTCCACCGCTCTGAAATATTGACATACACTTATAGGTCATACAAATATATACAGTTAAACCTGTAAACAAAAATCAGCCATGGGAAGAGAAAAATCTGGCCTTTGTTGGTGGTATTTGTTCGCAGGTTCATTTATGTAGTAATTGAATAATTTGGAATACAAAAGCGTGGCTGCTATGGACAGGTAATTGCAAGGAGATGGCCTTGAGCACAGGCTCGACTGTTGGAGCGTGGGGGGGGGAGGGGCTGAGTAATTCGGATTTATTTACTGTATTGTATATTTGTTTATTAGTTTTCGTATCCGTTCAACAGCAAGGTCACGTTACGCAGCAGACAATATGATAATCTAGTGTATCAGGGACTTTGCAATACATTTTATGGAAGTATTTTGTCCTGCCCTAGGCAAGGTTTGAACGCATAACCTCCGGATTGGAAGTTGGGTGTTCTAACCAGTAGGCCACAACCCATCCCTCTGAATGCACCAAATTATTGTGGGATTTTGTAATAGAAGTACTCACGGTCTCCCGCTTCTCCCATTCTTGTGACCCACTGGCACTGTCAGCAAAATCTTCACGTTCCTGAAATATATTATAGTACTTAAGTGTTAATGTTTTACCCAAATTTACACAAAAGCTAGACATTATGTTTGTAAAACATGAATATGCCCCCGTGGCAAACTGGACTGTAACTGGAGAAACTCTTACAAACTTTTTGACGCAACACAATGGCTAAGTGTTTCAGCGACATTTTGGAGGTGACAACGGTCAAGGTTGTGTTAATGATGGCGTGATCGAGTGTGTGACAAATGTTCAAGTGACCAAGTATCGAAGCAATCCTTTGCGGAAGATTGAAGATATTACATGTTGGAGAAAGCGTTTCAGCGACATTCAAAGGTGACCCAAGGTCAAGGCCATGTTAATGTTGGCGAGATCGAGTGTGTGAGAAATGTTCAGGTGATTCAAGTGTCCAAGTATCGAAGCAATCCTTCGCGTAATATGGAAGATATTACAAACTTTTTGATGTAAATGTACAATCGACAGGCGTATGTTCGGAACCTCGAGAGCAATGCAATATGCCCTGCCGCCCTTGCTATCGCATAGGGGGCATACATGAAGGATAATCCACTTGTCTCTTTATATATGATAATGTTATTATTCTGTTTCGACACTACTTTGTGGAAGACTGCTTTATATAAAATATGCAGCTGTTTCTAGTCAATAATGTACAAAAGGTTCTTTTGACTACATTATGTTTTATAGTAATTTTACACCTATTTATATTTAATTGCAATTCTGGAATGTGTGCAAACATTCTTATACCTGCAAATAGTTCTACAGACATACTCAGTTATGATACCATGGGCATATGTAGTATGTTGAAGGGTAATGTTTTCCTTTATTTGATTGGTCAGCGTACATGTACATAAAATTATATAATATAAACTCACGGTCACTGCATCTTGAAAATCGTGGCTCAGACTGTCTTCCGCTTGGCCAGCTGGGACATACTGTGAGGACTCCTGAACATGCTGAAACAAACATTTTAATATGATTTGGTACAGTTACAGTAACTCCTTCTGGACATGCATATATATATATGATCATGACCCACTGTTTATTCAGCCACATCGGCCGATTATAATAAAATAATGCAAAAGAACTGAGTCAAAAATTTCACATTTCTCACATACACGTAGCCACAAAAGGAACAATACACATTTTGAAAGCATAAAGTATCAAATTAGGCAAACATACGCATTTGGTCAGAGTATAACGTATTGTACAAGTCGTTTCGCAAGGGAATGTCCGAATTTGAACGGTGTCCACTCAACCGTTCTTCAGTTACATCAGTTTTAATGATTTGCACGAGCTCCCGGATATCCACACTCTGAGGTACATGTACATGTAAAACGACCGGTGTGCATACAGGGCTTGTACCCAAAGGAAAGAAAAACATGAAACGTTGAGGAAAAGTTGTGAAACGGAATGCCGAGATTAAATGAAAATCAGCGACTTCGCAGCTCAATTTGGAGTGTCGCGCATTACAATAACGCGTCAGGCAGGACGATACAGAACACGTGGATCAGTTGATGATCGCCCCCGTTATGGATGCAAATGGTGGCCATATGCGCTATTGACTTCTGTGTGACTTCGTATGGTGACCCCTAAGTGATTCACAACGGTCTGAAGTCAAAATCTGTTGGTTAACTTGCCATTTTGTTAATTAATTTATCGTAAGACATTTGAATTTCATGTTATATTTGAGAATAAAGTAAAATGTAATGTTTACAATACATTTATTCACAATCATATGTATGTATCGTTTCTTTTGTGACTACGTATATTTTCTAAAAGCCAATAACATCAAGGGTAGAATATGTCCAAGGTGTGTGCTAATTTCTCGAAGCCGTCGACGCGTAATTCAGTGTTATATTTGTGTAAACAATACTGTTTTAAATGTAAGAAATCACTTTGTTATATAGACGCATGCGACTATAGAGTGTGACGTTGTGGCGTTACGTCACCAACTTTGACGTCATGCAAACTTGAAAATGCTGAATAGGCCCCGGTTCTGGGAAAAAATGTCCCCTGTTCTGGGATTAGCCCCTGTTCTGGGAGTTGGCCCCCCTTCCGAGTCTTACATATATACGTACTTCAGTGGAAGTATAAAAGTATGAACTGCATGAATGATAATTCAAGTTTAAAAATAAATAGTCACTGTTAAATAGTACTTACAGTCGGTTGCTTGCAAGCTTGTCGCAATCTTCACACCGCAACCTTGCGAGCTTCTCCTGCAAGCTTGCGACCTTGCAAGCTTGTCGCAATCTTCATACCGCAACCTTGCGAGCTAATTGCGAGCTTCTCCTGCAAGCTTGCGACCTTGCAAGCTTGCCGCAATCTTCACACCGCAAGCTTGCAAGCTAATTATAAGCTTGCGGTCTATTGGAAACAGGTGTTGCAAGCTTGCGCAAGCTAACAGTTAGCTTGCGATCAGCTTGTTAGCTTGCGGCAACCTTGTCGCAAGCTTGCCGCAAGCTAACCGCAAGCTAGTATTTTGGTTTGGGTATTTACATTTATTGAACATATGCTGCATATATGCAGCCTATGTTCAATAAATGTGAATCCAATAATTGTTAACAAGAAAACATTGTTAATGTGAAATTTTGCAGTTATGAACATTTTAGTTGTACAAAGTTTAGTGAAACGGCGCCCAGGATGTCAATACTGCAGGTTGTGAGTTCAAGACCTACCACCCTAGGGTTGCAGGGCTTGAAAAATACTTCCATAATAATTCCATCCCACTGATCTGTCGGATGAGACTTTAAACTGTGGTCCCGTCCCTATTTGACCTTAGCTGTTTCTGGGACGTTAAACCTCATTCATTTCATTTTCATTTCCTCACCACCTGACTGCTTAAGGGGTTTATACAAAGCTTATACTGGTTCACAATTCAGCCTGTCCACACTGATATACAGGCCCGGTGTAAATGTATCTAGACTACCTTTTGTCAGAAACACAATGTTGTCCAGTGCTCCAGATAAGGTGCGTATTGGCGTATTTTACACACTTATTTTAGCACAATATGCAGAATATGCATTGATTATCAAAAGTGAGAGTGCAAAATACTGACAGCACTGTGAAAATACGCATTGATTTTAAATTCAGTAGTGAAAATACTGTAATAAAGTTGAAACTTTACTTAGTTGAAATTTAAAAATTCACTTATTTGAGCTGCAAAAAGCAACTTCAATATCATTTGTTCCCTATTTAATAAGGAAGAAAATCAATAATACATTTGTAAAAGTAAAATATGCATTGAATTTGAAATATGGGGGTATAATACTCTTTAACCCTTTCAACACCACAGACCTCTATAGAGACAATGTTTGCAAACAGTGCAGATCCAGATGAGCCGGCTCGTAACGAACTGTCTCATCAGGATCTCCACTGTTTGTTAATAATTTTAAACGTCGTACCGATTACCCTTTTAGAAGAATGGGATAATTTGAATGAACAAAATTAATGAAATAGCGTGAAACATTGGCATGGAACATCCTATTAAGTTACTTGGTGTTGAAAGGGTTAAATACAAAACTTATCTGGAGCTCTGAATGTTGTCCATCTTAAATTTAGACCACAAGACTGGACATGTAAAGTAAACTCTTGATATTAATGGGCAGATAACTCCCTACTGTGTATCTAAGTAGTTATTATAGGAATGAATGGCCTTTTTGTGGAATTTATCGGGGTATAAACTTGGAAAAGCCACTTTCGCAATTGGCGATAAAAATAAACAATTGGTGATAAAAAATTACAATTTTCGAGAAAAAAAAAAAAGTGTAATTTTTTATCGCAAATTTTTTATTTTTATCCTATTGGTTATTATAGGAATGAATGGCCTTTTTGTGGAATTTATCGGGGTATAAACTTGGAAAAGTCGCGGGAATACTGGACGAGGCCTTCGGGAATACTGGACGAAGGCCGGAAGGCCTCGTCCAGTATTCCCGCGACTTTTCCAAGTTTATACCCCGATAAATTCCACAAAAAGGCCATTCATTCCTATAATAACCAATAGGATAAAAATAAAAAAATTACGATAAAAAATTACACTTTTTTTTTTTTTCTCGAAAATTGTAATTCATTCCTTATAATTCCAGCATTTGAAATAAATTCATCAAGAAAATGTGTTTATTTTCCCTTTTCTTAATAATTATTTTAACTGCGCCTGACGGTTACGGAAAGTAGATCGGCATGGGAGTTTACTGGGATATAAATTTTGGACAGAGACTTGCTACGGGCCAATCAAGCCCCGTGCAGGCACCGGGGCGGGATCAACTGATCCTGAGAATAGTGCTGCAGTAGCCATTGCTTGTCGTAAAAGGCGACTAAACTGGCTTAACGATTGGGTTCATACTTTCCGGAACCCACTATACCGGATTTGGCCCTCATGTGCATGTTTGGCTTTCTTGTATGTGAGAGTTGAGTCGGGCTATGCCCCATATATAAAAGTAAGATTAGTGCTAATCCTATTACTTTTAGGGGATGGGATAAATGATGCTGGTGTGGCGAGGGCCTGGCACCAGATCAGGTTGTTCTAATTTCAGGACTGAATATATATTTTGATTGTAAATATTGAGTTCTGAAGTTGGGATTTACCCCCCTTGGACAGGTGGATACGGGACTCGACCCCGTTGACCCGTCTGCGTGTAGACTCCCTGAGGCTTGTACCTCTATGTCAGAAAAGCGGACGTTAAACCCTATTCACTCACTTACGGGCCAATCAAATGTTAGGGAATTGTGTAAATATTTTTGTGCTGGAATTATGATCATTTAATGGATGAAATGGTAGTCTGGATTGAGTGTTATGGATCATTTCTACCATTGTGAACATAATTACATGTTTACATATTTCCTTATATTGTTTACCTGTTGGTCAGACATACATTCACGGTGGGTAATGTGTATCACAGTCACCTGCTTATTAACTCTTTGCATGCTGGGAAACTTGTCGACTATAAATAGTTAAAAAATAGCAGGCGACGAATAATTATATTTTCTTTTATTTCTCCTTGTGAATATCATGAATAATTGTCTTGAAGACGGAGGACGCAATTCTAATGAAAAGACATATTTTAATACAGAGAGAAAAATGATAAGTACTCATAAGTTTGTGGCTGGTATTTTCACCGCAGCATGCAAAGAGTTGAGCCTAGACAGGGATTCCGCTGGGGGGAATAAAAAAATCGCCACTTCAAAAACTTTTTTTTTAATTTTTGATCGCCAGCTATTTATTTTTATCTCGCCAGCAGAATCCCTGCCTAGATTGGCCTACATTTTTATCCTCACACCCATAGGCAACAGGGTAAATAGTGTTAGGCCATGTACATGCGTGCGTACATACGAGTTGGCATACTTTAGTAAAACCTTTCATTTCTTAATAACTTATGAACCCGTTCACCGATTCAATAATAGTTGGCCATTTCACACTGTCTTTCCAGAGATGGTGCTTTGTTTTACATACACCCTGTAGCCTATTTCATCAACATTGGAAAGTATAATTATCTAGCAAAGTATACTTTGAGGGAGAAATTTTCAATTTTAGGATGAATTTATTATACCCCCACAAACAAAGTTTGAGGGGGTATATAAGAGCCACTTGTCGGTCTGTCGGTCGGTCTGTTGGAAATTCCCTTCCGCTCTATATCTTCTACACCCATGCATGGATTATCAAATGGCTTGGCACAAATGTTTGTCATGATGAGAAGGTCACAGCCGCGATCAATAACCACGCACCTACGTCCAAGGTCAAGGTCACAGTTGAAGGTCAAAGGTCAAACCTATTGAAATTCCCTTCCGCTCTATATCTTCTACACCGATGCATGGAGTTATCAAATGGCTTGGCACAAAGTGTTTCTCATGATGAGAAGTGTGTCGCGATCAATAACCAACGCACCTACCTGTCCACGGTCAAGGTCATCAGTTGAAGGTCAAAGGTCAAACAAAAACCTATTGAAATTCCCTTCCGCTCTATATCTTCTACACCGATGCATGGATTATCAAATGACTTGGCACAAATGTTTCTCATGATGAGAAGGTGTGTCGCGATCAATAACCACGCACCTACGTCCAAGGTCAAGGTCACAGTTGAAGGTCAAAGGTCAAACCTATTGAAATTCCCTTCCGCTCTATATCTTCTACACCCATGCATGGATTATCAAATGGCTTGGCACAAATGTTTGTCATGATGAGAAGGTCACAGCCGCGATCAATAACCACGCACCTACGTCCAAGGTCAAGGTCACAGTTGAAGGTCAAAGGTCAAACCTATTGAAATTCCCTTCCGCTCTATATCTTCTACACCGATGCATGGATTATCAAATGGCTTGGCACAAATGTTTCTCATGATGAGAAGGTGTGTCGCGATCAATAACCACGCACCTACGTCCACGGTCAAGGTCACAGTTGAAGGTCAAAGGTCAAACCTATTGAAATTCCCTTCCGCTCTATATCTTCTACACCGATGCATGGATTATCAAATGGCTTGGCACAAATGTTTCTCATGATGAGAAGGTGTGTCACGATCAATAACCACGCACCTACGTCCAAGGTCAAGGTCACAGTTGAAGGTCAAAGGTCAAACCTATCGAAATTCCCTCGTTTTCTTTGGCTGCCAGTGGGGGTATTCGTGTGCCGACAGGCCACATTTCTAGTTAATTTTTATTATACTGAATTTATTACATTATCACAGCCAATTTTGGCTGTGCATGCTGTCAAAACATGTTTTTATTGTGAAATAAGGCAAGATATAAAAGCAACAGCAGGCGACAATTGTTGTGCGTAACGGTCTAAGGGTTAAATTGATATGTTATGGATGGTCCCAGGATGAATGGATGAACAAATGGACGAAAAGTCAAAAACTTTATATATGTACACATACCCCTTGTCATACTTCATCAGCCAGGCGTGTAGATAGCCGTGCATTGACTGAATTTACGCTGCCCGATAATAAAGTGTTGTATCAGGCATCGACTCACTGACACATTGTATCATGGTCAATCCAAATTGGAAAACTGCTAGTGAAACATCAGTGTGCAATCCATCGGAATTCCTAGCCTTGACTGAAAACTTCATATCAAAATACTCCATTTATTGACTGAGCTGTCAGTGTCAAGGTGTATGATCATGTGGTTACAACAACAACAAGTACTGAAACTTCCAGAAGCCCTCCGATTCAAAGAACGTATTCTTTTATTTTGTCCTTGTCATGTAATGGAGTTTGATGAAGTATGGCGCATCAAACGCGTCTTGTCAAGCTGCATTTGGTGGTCTCGGTACTCGGTGTCTACTGACACGGAAATAGATTCATCGCAAAAATGACATAAGTATGTGCCAAACACCCAGGACCACCAACTGCAGCTCATGAACACGCATTTGCTGTGCCAGATTTCATCAAAATCCGTTGCCAATTAAGGAAAATATCAAATAATACTTACTTTGGAGGCCATGGGCGCGCTTTCAACACTCTCAGCCATTGTTGTTGTTGTAACCACGTGATCATGCACATTGAGTGTAATGCCAAGTAAGAGTAATGCAGCCAATGGAAATGATTCTGAAGTGCTGTCAAAGCATGTCGTAAATTATTCTAAAGTGCTCTCAAAGCATGTTTTTGATGATAAAAATGGAAAATAGAAAATAAACAACAGACGACAAAAAATTAAGATAGCCGTGTAAGGGTTAACATAATTTCCCATAACCTTTGAACGGAAGCACATTCAATATATATTATATTAAAAAATTAATAAAAAGAGTGACTTTAAGATACTGTTTTGTTTTGCTTCGTTTGTCCAGACGGCGGCCGGGGGTAACTGTGAGCACTTACTCACTTGCTCTAGTCACCTGATAAATCTCTTGTTCTCATAATGTGTCATATGGTTTATCATTCTGTGATCTTTTGGACAAGTTCCAAGTCCAAGTAATAATTGACACCTGCAAAAATGGCGTTTGAAACATTTAACAGGGGTCGTCAGTGCAATCGTTATACTTTCTTCCAATGGCCCTTTCAATTATGCAATGTCAAGTCATTAAGCATATGTCTGAATGCTCCTAACATTTGCATAAACGGTCTGCCGTAAGTTTGATTAGCAAATCAAGTCTGTAGGCTAAAGGCGTATGTGAAATGCTACGGAGCCCCGCAGGGGATGCAGAATTCCTTTTTTTTTATTAATTCGTTCCCACGAAATAACAATTCCTTCCCACAATTCCTTCCCTCAATTTAACAATTTGTTCCCTCGAATTAACAATTCGTAGGAACGATTCCCTTGAATTGTTAATTCGTAGGAACGAATTGTTAATTCGAGGGAACAAATTGTTAAATTGAGGGAACAAATTGTTATTTCGTGGGAACGAATTGTCAGGTCGAGAGAATGAATTGTTATTTCGTGGGAATGAATTGTTAATTCGAGAGAATGAATTGTTATTTCGTAGGGAACAAATTAATAAAAAAAATCAATATCCCCTGCGGGGCTCCATAAAATGCTTAAAGGTACATGCCCACTCAGTAGGCACAAAATGTTCTTTACATCAGGGACATCATCTGAGACATTTTCTGGCAAAATAAACATTCATTCACCATTATCCCACGTATTGATTGGCGTTATTATACATTTTATATCAGACCTAAATTTACACACTGATATCAGGGGCAATAATCATGTTTCCTTAAAATGTTAATGGACATTACTATTTATTATCTGTATTTATTTTGTGACGTGCAATGATCATACTTTATAATCTGTCGAAAATATTATGTTTTCAGGTGACGCATTTAATTAGTATAAATAATTACAACATATCATGTCTCATTTGCATATGAAAATAGCCTGATACCACCGCGCGTCACTATCAGTAAAATAAATATTACTAAATGATTATATCTGTATAGCGGGCACTTGTAATGTTTTTAACTGGTGGATTAGTGACACAATTATACACTTATTTAATTCCTATAAAGAACATTTTGTGCCTTCTGAGTGGGCATATACCTTTAATAAATAATAATTTAGCTTTAAATTAATCAAAATCCCAAAATAGCATCACCAACATATATGGGTGTTCAGAATATTATGGTGTAGGCATACCTCAGTCTAGGCTGGATGAAAATAACTTTCAAATACATTGTATAGTATTCAAAGATTAAACCTTAGACCGCTACACACAACAATTGTCGTCGCTGTTGCTTTTATATCTTAAAAACATGGTTTGACAGCACTTTCGAATCATTTCCAATGGAAATGATTCTAAAGTGCTGTCAATGCATGTTGTAAATGATTCTAAAATGCTGTCAAAGCATGTTGTAAATTATTCTAAAGTGCTGTCAAA
This sequence comes from Conchocele bisecta, assembly GCA_029237695.1. Classification (NCBI taxonomy): domain Eukaryota; kingdom Metazoa; phylum Mollusca; class Bivalvia; order Lucinida; family Thyasiridae; genus Conchocele; species Conchocele bisecta. The sequence continues at coordinate 55,009,323 of CM055269.1, forward strand.
GCATGTTTTGATGATAAAATAGAAAATAAACAGGCGACAAAAAAAATAAATATAGCGGTCTAAGGGTTAAATTACATTTCCCGACCAATGCTAGACTGGTTGTAGTAAGTATAGCAACATTTTGGGTTTTCTCATATCTTTTTCTGTGGTTTATTAATTACGCCTCATGAATTAGCTCACTGATTATTGACCTAATTATTGTATATAATAACAAGATATTAATTAATATTTATTAATTATTACGGTATTTGAGAAACTCCCTCCTTTCCTGAGGTACCGTTTGAAGCTATTCTACACTACCGGGTATTTAGAATCACTCAGGTAAATCAGGTATAGACATGTGCATTTGTCGTGTAACACTGTACGATTTTATTGTATATTCGTAATTGTGCGTGTTAACATATTCAATTGGCGTGATTAGACGATAGCTGTCGTGTTTACTTTACTTGGACCTTATGACTGTAAGATATAGATCAACAGTGACCCGTGTTTGAAGGATCTGCTGTGATCCCCACCCATATGTAAGTTATGACTAAACACACACCTGATATAGTGTAAACTTTAGTGTCACTCCAGATAAGGAAAACTTCCAATTTTAAATAAATTTGATTTTCACAATTTCAACTCTTAATCATGCAGGGTGGTAGATATTTAGACGATTCTAAATTTCTACCACCTTGCATTGTTTTCTGTGTAAATATAAAGAAATATACAGAGTTAAGTTTCAAATTATACTTCTTATCTGGTGCGATGTCTTATTATAGGACCGTTAACACTGGATTACATTTATTGATCAATGACTGATCCATACCTCTTACCCGAATTTGTTTACCGCTGTCAGTTCGCAAATAAGTCCTTACAAGTCAAAATTGGATTTTAGAAAGTTGAATAATTTTTAAAATTGGATTTCATGAGATTCTTTTCGCAGCTGTTCAGCACATGAGTAGCGAATTACAAAGGTATGTGTGTGTGTGTGTGTACGTAATTATAAGGTTATAATTAGTGGCCGTATTTTGTATATGAATATATAATTAGTCGCTACTTCACTAGCTGTGCCAAAAAATTAAGTAATTTTAACAATTAAATCTGTCCTACTTTGCATATTGTATGGGTAATATATTTTATGGGAGGCATAACAACTACTACATGTATAGTGATTTTGCGATCACAGTTCTGCAGGATGTATTTTGTTTGGTCGTTTGTAGTCACGGAAATTATGTAAAATGCTGAATGCTCGTACCGCACAGCTTTTGGGATGTATAGAGGTAGATATATCACAGGTTCTTGAAGAACGGTTCATATTTTGGTGTTTAATGGGTTATTGCGGTGTATCTGGTGCTTTTTTGGCGGCATTGTTACCAGCATTCAATTTACATCACCTCCCGAGAATTTACATGTATAACTAGAAGTACATGTTCCTTTGTGGGTATTTTCATAGTGTAAAATGGGTCAGAAAGTTTGCAACGGTGAATGTGTAGATAATTGACGATTTCTGTCGTGTGTAATGATTGAGCATTAGTAGTTGCACAAAACTGTGTAAATTACCCAAAAACCAAGGAAATCCACCCAAATCTACCAAAATACCCATATGACACCAACATAGTGACCATCTGATCAAACAACTGTGGGATATACTTGGTCAGATACAGTGATACCTGGACAAATTGGACCCCATGCAGTGTGCCAAATACAGATATGGTTTCACTGTATAAGTTGGGAACAAAGTTATTTGACCCTTTCAACACCAAGTAACTTAATAGGATGTTCCATGCCAATGTTTCACGCTATTTCATTAATTTTGTTCATTAAAATTATTCCGTTCTTCTAAAAGGGTAATCTGTACGACGTTTAAAATTATTAACAAACAGTGGAGATCCTGATGAGACGGCTCGTTACGAGCCGGCTCATTTGGATCTGCACTGTTTGCAAACATTGTCTCTATAGAGGTCTGTGGTGTTGAAAGGGTTAACCCTTTCACCCCTAAGTAACTGGAATGGATTTTGATATGTTAATTTTGCAACCAATTCAACCGTCACAAATTGATTTTCAGACTAGTCCATTTATGAAAAGGGGTGTGTTTTTGTTGTTAAAAATATGAAAATTACTTGCAAAAAGTGCAGATCTTGATGAGACGGCTCGTCACGAGCAGGCTCATCTGGATCTACACTTTGTACCAATACCCACAGTTGATTCTAGCGTGTCTTGGATGGTCAATTATTTTTTGTATAATATATACATGAACCACCTTTCTAACCTATGTACAAAACAATTCAAATTCGCCCGGGTGTAATAATAATAGTATATGTACTTTGAAAAGTATAAAACTTGCATTCGCCACCATTGTCAGAAAGAGCCACATGAAGTCGTAATTTCTAACTCGCCTATACAACCATTACTGCGTGTCGAAACCGCTGCTTGCAGTGGATTTTTGGCATAGATTTTACAGTTGCTAATACATTAACATAAATCTCAAAGATTCCCAGTGTAAACTGCACTAAAAACGCATCTCACTAACCTAAATTTGCTAACCCACTTCCTCATTATCAATAAATATTAGCCGCCATCTTTGAAAATATTTCAATCACGTGCACGCAGTGATTATTTGGTTGGTTACTGGAGACTAACGTCATATTTCCCATTAGCCAACCAAATCACTGCGTGTCACGTGATTCAATATTTTCAAAGATGGCGGCTAGTATTTATTGATAATGAGGAAGTGAACGTGTTTGATTTTAAAAAAGTGAATTTAGGTTAGTGAGACACATTTTTAGTGCAGTTTACATTCAAAATCTTTGAGATTTATGTTTATGTTTTATACTTTTCAAAGTACATGTACTATTATTATTACACCCGGGCGAATTTGAATTGTTTTGTACATAGTTTAGAAAGGTGGTTCATGTACATACAAACAATAATTGACCACCCAAGATGGGCTAGAATCACCTGTGCCAATACCACGATGCAGGCCTGTTGTGTTCAAAGGGTTAACCCTTAGACCGCTAACTTAATTTTTTTTCGTCTGGTGTTTATTTTCCATTTTTATCATCAAAAACATGCTTTGACAGCACTTTAGAATAATTTACAACATGCTTTGACAGCACTTCAAAACATGTTTTTATTGAGAAATAAGGCAATATATAAAAGCAACAGCAGACAACAATTTGGGTTAATGATTATTATTAATGTCAATTCCTCAGAATGTGGGAAATGAAAATTTCTGTCTGTTGTTTTATTTGTTGTCTTCCTTCTCAAGGTAACCATGGTTTTGACAGCTCTTTTGAATCATTCCAGTGGTGCTGTCAGACCTTAGCTTTTTATGAAAAATAAAAATAAAAAATAAAAAAAATAAAGAGCCTTCGACAAAAATTCATACAGCATTGTAAGGTTCGATACAGTTCTAATGCAAGTACCTGTATATATCTCAGTATATACGTCATACATAAATGTTATTTATAACTGTTTGTATCATTTCTAAGTTATATACAATGTACATGTATATACTAGTTTACTATTTACACTCTTTATGTCCTTAGGCGTAAAAAAAAAAAAATTGTATCCACTAACCCGACCGACCCTATTTATTCCCGCCGACCCTACATTTCTTTTCGTCATATCGGTATTTTTTTTTATAAAAACAGTATATTTTCACTAACCCATAGTGGGTTAACATATCCAGTACAAAAAGTGTGTTGTGAATGAGAACAAAAAAAGTTTTGCCTACCTACCTACCCTATTTTATTTCCAGGTGTTAGCGGAAACAAACAATTTTATTTTTTTTGGCCTTATGGCAAACTTTACCTTCCGTTTCATAGACATTTCTGTTTCGATAGATATGTCAACATACCACTTACTTCTTATCATTTTACCGACTTCACATGCTTAAAGTAGAAACATCGTCACAGTACATGTACATTTCTACTTTCTGACAAAACATACAAATTTCACAATACATTTATTTGGACTACCATCCGACAATGAAATCTCACGAAATTAGCGCCAGTGAAACCCAAGATCTGAATATATGTACATGTACTCATTCTGTTACTTAACCCTTAAACCGCTATCTTAATTTTTTGTCGTCTGCTGCTTATTTTCTATTTTCCATTTTTATCATCAAAAACATGCTTTGACAGCACTTTAGAATAATTTACAACAAGCTTTGACAGCACTTCCATTGGAAATGATTCTGAAGTGCTGTCAAACCATGTTTTTATTGAGAAATATGGCAAGATAAAAAAGCAACAGCAGACGACAGTTGTTGTGAGTAGCGGTCTGAGGGTTAAGTAGGTTTTCCTGTTGTCTGGTTTAGAGAGGTTCTACTGTATGTGTTGTTCTTCGAAACTGTGTATAACTCAAGGTGCATGATCACGTGATTACAACAACAACAACATAGCCCACTCCAAAGTAAGTATATTATTTGATATTTTCCTTAATATGCAACGGATTTTGATGAAATATGGCACAGCAAACGCATCTTCATGAGCTGCATTTGGTGGTCTAGGGAGTTTGGCACAGACTTATGTCGTTTTTGCGAAGAATCGATTTTCATGTCTCCGACACGGAGAAATTTGGGCGAAAATACAGAGACCACCAAATGCAGCTTAACAAGACGCGTTTGGTGCGCCATATTTCATCAAAATCCGTTACGTAATAAGGACACTATAAAGGAATACGTACTTTGAATCGGTACTTGTTGTTGTTGTTAGTACCACGTGATCATACACCTTGTAACTGGCTGTGACTGAAATAAATGGGGCATAATGTAATAAAGTATATAAATATTTTGGTGCACTACTGCAGAGCTCCAGTTAAGGTGCGTAATTTGGAGGTAAATTTCTTGTTTCTCCATCAAAAATGGCAAGTTGGGAGTGCTTTAGAATCGTCTCAATGAGACGATTCTAAAGGACTCCCAACTTGCCATTTTTGATGAAGAAATAACAAATTTCACCCCAAGTTGGTCAAATTACGCACCTTAACTGGAGCTCTGCTACAGGAATTATTTGTAAGAATCGTCTCAATGAGACGATTCTAAAGGACTCCCAACTTGCCATTTTTGATGAAGAAATAACAAATTTCACCCCAAGTTGGTCAAATTACGCACCTTAACTGGAGTTCTGCTACAGGAATTATTTGTAAGAATCGTCTCAATGAGACGATTCTAATGGACTCCCAACTTGTCATTTTTGATGAAGAAATAACAAAATTTCACCCCAAGTTGGTCAAATTACGCACCTTAACTGGAGTTCTGCTACAGGAATTATTTGTAAGAATCGTCTCAATGAGATGATTCTAATGGACTCCCAACTTGTCATTTTTGATGAAGAAATAACAAAATTTCACCCCAAGTTGGTCAAATTACTCACCTTAACTGGAGTTCTGTTACAGGAATTATTTGTAGATACGATTTCAAATGTCACGAAGTGGGATGTGCCTTTCAATATGCATTGTGAATGTTCCTTTTGATTGTCAATTACATTCAAGGATTGTCCCTTGGTGGTGTATTGTATCAACAATGCTATGTGTCGGGTGTATCTCGATGATATCACACACAAAAATTCATTAGTTGAGTTGTGGTTTGTGGATCAGTCGTTCAGATAGCGGAAAGTAAATGTGATATATACAATACACGATGGACAATTTCATATTTTACCCTTAACGAGATACTCATATTTAGCTATTTGAATTATTCTTTATTATATCAGTTTGTGGCATTTGAGACGTGCGATGGGAAAAGGGTCCAATTGTTATCCCCTCGCTGATAGTCAAGAGGTGATATTGCGTTAGTCCATGTATGTACATGTATGTGCGTACGTACGTTAGTAACACCTTTCATTTTTCAATAACTTATGAACCACTTCACCAATTTTGATAATATTTAGCCACAATGTGTGTCTAGGGATGGTGCTTTGTTTTGTATATGACCCACGTCCGACCACCCAAGGTCAAAGTCACTGGACTTGTGTTCACCTTGTTTGTATTTTTTATCAATGTTGCCAGCGAGGGGATTAGCCTCAAAATAACGATGCCCTTGTTCCTTAGCCATTTTCATGTACCCCTAACACATTTTCTGCCTATCCGAGATTTTCGTTTAAGGTTTCGGCTACCTACTACTGTTTCCGTAAGTCAGATTGACTTGAAACTTCATATACTTATTTGTCATCATCCATATTTTCATTCTATAGTCTGTACAGGTAATATATGGGATTTAGTACTAAACCCATTGACCCGGCCTTAAATGACCTTAGCTGTTGATAGGCCATTAAACCGCAACAATCAAACAAACATTCTATAGCCCACCTATGCAGCTCCTGTGATCAAGGTCAAGGTTAAATGATGTAGTAATTTTCATTAATGTTTTTGAGGATACACTTAGCTCTATCAGTGCTACTGATGTCTTTCGTTGGGGCTGTCACGCAATGCCATTGATATTGGATATTTACTATAGGAATGAATGGCCTTTTTGTGGAATTTATCGGGGTATAAACTTGGAAAAGTCGCAGGAATACTGGACGAAGGCCGGAAGGCCTCGTCCAGTATTCCCGCGACTTTTCCAAGTTTATATCCCCGATAAATTCCACAAAAAGGCCATTCATTCCTTATAATTCCAGCATTTGAAATAAATTCATCAAGAAAATGTGTTTATTTTCCGTTTTCTTAAGAATTATTTTAACTGCGCCTCACGGTTACGGAAAGTAGTTCGGCATGGAGTTTACTGGGATATAAATTTTGGACAGAGATTTGCTACGGACCAATCAAATGTTAGGGAATTGTGTAAATATTTTTGTGCTGGAATTATTTGTGTTTCATATTTGTCTACTTGAAAGATACCAGGGGCCCATTTCATTAAAATTTGTACAACTAAAACGTTTGTAAGTGCAAATTTAGAATCGTCTGGAAATTTCAATTGATCGATTTACATTTATTGAGCATAGGCTGCATATGCAGCCTATGCTCAATAAATGTAAATCCAATAATTGTTTACAAGAAAACATTGTTAATGTGAAATTTACAGACTGTCATAATTTTGCACTTACAAACATTTTAGTTGTACGATGTTTAGTGAAACGGCCTCCTGTATTTGGTACGTCTGTCATGTTGACACCCTCATGTTTATTTTGCCTATCTCTGTGATCGACAAGGTAATGCCTTATGTACACTCTATTCATATGTTTTCTATAGCTATTTTAATGTTGAAGTGCCTATTTAATTCTTTGTAATGGATCAGACAATACATGCAGCCGTAACAAATATGACCACCGACTTAGGTATGGCTTATTTGTATTTCTTCATGAACGTATATGTGTCCACATAGGTCATGTACCGGTAGATACCTTTGAATATGTGTCCACATAGATAGTTAAATATATAGCATATTATACCACCGACCATCCGTCCCGCTCCTCCATCCCATCCGTCCGGGCAAACATTTTCTGTTTTATGGGGTTATATGAGGTGTGGCCTAACACAAAAGATTCCTTTTCAGCAAGCCCCTAAAATCAATTGTTGTTAGTTTCTTTTTCATTGATCTTCAGACAATTGAAATTCAGTGGAACCTGTCTAAACCGGACACCCTGGGAGGTCAGTCCCCAGGATGTCCGGTTAGCGATGTTCCATTGTAAATCTTTTATTTTATCATTTTGATACGTACTTGGATGATTTGCATTCATGAACATACATTATCATCTGAGATAAATGACAAAGAAACCCATCAGATCACAGACGTTATCTTGGTGTTTGGTTTAGAGAGGTTCCACTGTACCACATGACACCATCCGTCCATTCGTGCACACATTCGGATCTTGGGGTGTAGTAGGAGGCGTGGCCTCAGACACAAGAAAATTATGTAATAAATTAATTCCATACCCTGTAAGCCTATTCAAGGTGTATGATCACGTGGTACTAACAACAACAACAAGTACTGAAACTTCCAGAATCCATCCGATTGAAAGTACGTATTCTTTTATATTGTCCTTATTACGTAACGAATTTTGATGAAATATGGCGCATCAAACGCGTCTTGTTAAGCTGCATTTGGTGGTCTCTGTACTTTGGCCCAAACTTCTGTCGTTTTTGCGAAGAATCCACCGACACGGAAATCGATTCTTAGCAAAAACGACATACGTCTGTGCCGAACTCCGTGGACGACTAAATGCAGCTCATGAAGACGCGTTTGCTGCGCCATATTTCATCAAAATCTGTTTAATATTAAGGAAAATATCAAATATTACTTTCAAGATTTCAACACTTTCAGCCACTATTGTTGTTGTTATAACCACGTGAGCATGCACCTTGCTATTGCCTCTTACAGGGTATTTGTGTTTGAAAATAATGGATGTTCCGCCTATGGGGTCCAATGTGAACAATGGTACCGGTGTCACAGGAAATTCTCCCCCATGGAAATCCTCCCCCCTGCGGGGGAAGATTTCCAGGGTCGAGCCTGGAAATATTCCCACCGGTATTAAACCATCCCACTAGTCTTTCAGATGAAACTTTAGCCGTTTAAATTTAAGGCGGGAAACGAAAAGTGTCGTCTGCTGTTGCTTAATATATTGCCTTCTTTCTCAATAAAAACATGGTTTGACAGCACTTCAGAATCATTTCCATTGGAAATGATTCTTTTCCATTGGAAATGATTCTAAAGTGCTGTCAAAACATGTTTTTTATGAGAAAACTGGAAAATATAAAATAAATAGCAGACGGCACAATTTAATTCGGCAGTGTAAGGGTTAAAGGCGGGAACTGAAAATTGCTCAATAAAGTCTCAATAAAAAAATGGTTTGACAGCACTTTAGAATGATTCTAAAGAACTGTCAATCCATGTCCCATTGGAAATAATTCTAAAGAACTGTCAATCCATGTTTTAATGAGAAAAACGGAAAATATAACAAATGGTAGATAACAAAATTTAATTGAGCTCTGTAAATGTAAAATGAAAGTCCCATGACGGGACTTTCGTTTTACATTGTGTCATGGGACTTTCGTTTTACATTGACAGAGCTCAATTAGATCCCGTCTATATATGACCTTAGCTATGGAACGCCAAATTGCTAGCTCTCCAAATAATTATTGCTAGCTCTCTAAATAATTAGAGCTAGCATTAAACATTTAGAGCTAGCTCCAATTCATTTGAAGAGCTCTCTAAATCATTTAGAGCTAGCATTACCTATTTACAGCTAGCATGAATTATTTGAGTTTATGTAGATTTGGCATTCCTGGAACTACATAAACTGAAGTAATTTATAGCTAGTTCTAAATTATTACAGCTAGCATTAAATATTTAGAGCTAGCTCGAAGTTATTTAGAGAGCTCTGCAAATGATTTGAAGCTAGCTCTAAATATTTAATGCAATACATTAACTATTTGAGTTTCTGTAGATTTGGCATTCCATACTTATACATGTACTTAGCTGTTGCTGGGACATTAAACACATTCACTTCCACTTTTCATATCGGATGGAGTTGATTCTCATCTATTGTAATTACCTCCCTTGACTGTAGACTGTATCTATGTATTACCTTTCAGGAGCACACAGACTGGGCGAACGATATTCTAAAGCTGAAGAAGCTGCCATTGATTTCGGATTTGCGTAAAAGTGTTGGAGATGGATTCACGTTGCCGACTATTCTAGAGATAATCAGTGAGTACAGAAAAACATTGCAATATCATCAGTTTGTTGAATGCGGGAAACGAAACTGTCGTCTGCTGCTGTTTTACATCTTGTCTTCTTTCTCAGTAAAAACATGGTTTGACAGCTCTTTAGAACCATTTTCAATATAAATGATTCTAAAGTGCAGTCAAACGATGTTTTTATGAGAAAAATGGAAAATATGAAAATAAACAGCAGACGACAAAATTTAATTTAGCATTGTAAGGGTTAATATTGATGGGTTTCTTAATGTATATGTAATATATCACTGATGGTAATGTATGTTCATGATTGCAAAGCACACAAACATGTGTTGGAGTGTTCACATAAATGAATTACAGTGGAACCTTTCTAAACGGGACACCCGGGTGACTTCTCAAGGTGTCTGGTTTAGGAAGGCTTCATTGTAGAGATTTTCTCACTTGTGACCGTGACTGGCGAAATGGTGCTTATGATTTGTCACCAGTCTAGCTCCTGATCAAATAGCACACTCCTGTAGCCTGATAACGATCTACATTGCTTGTTAGAATCATGACGGGTGCTTCGTTGATGGAATGGCGAAGAGTGCAGATCCTGATCAGACTGTGCGGATGCACAGGCTGATCAGGAGCTACACTGGTCACATAAGCCCCATTTCTCCAGTCACAGCCTCATATTTACAATGATCTGACAGGCTGGTCTGGGTTTACACTGCCATAAATACCATACACCCTATGTCTCCAGTGGCGGCCACATTTTATGGGCAGTTTGACACATTTTCAATTTTGACTAATGATTGGTTTTATTCAATGTGTGCTTATTTTATTGTTCGGCCTTTGGCTTTGTTCCGAGGGCATCCCCAAACACCACTGTGATATTCATGTATGAACATGTTGGCAGGTCAGTTCTATGAATTAATCCTTGCACTGCTGAGTGGTGAAATTTTGTCATCTGCTGTTTATTTTTTATTTTCCATTTTTCTCATCAAAAACATGATTTGAAAACACTTTAGAATCATTTCCCTTTGGAAATGATTCTAAAATGCTGTTAAAACATGTTTTAATCGAGAGAAAAGGCAAAATATAAAATAACAGCAGATGACAATTTGTGTTTCCCGCGTTCTAAGGGTTAATACCATTGGTAATTCTGTCTCCTATTTTGTACATTTAATATTCAAATATGTACAAATGTTTTCATGTTGAAATGTGTGCAAACAAAAGTCTATAGCTAAATTGCTTAATTCTGAATATGAATTAGTGCTTCTGTTGACATACATCTCCAATTTAATTTGCGTTTTCAAGTAAATGCATACATGTGTAAACTGATTGTTTGGCGAAGATGTTCGAACCTTTTTAGCAGAAACATTGCTGGATGGATGAAAATGAGACACGCCATGTGATTTTGTACCTTCGGACATCTGCGTAAGTTCATTAAATACGTTCACAAAGTTTTTGCGTTTAGCTCAGTTTCCAGAAAACTATAAGTCCTTCGACCTCCATACTTGGTATACATACTGAAATTTCTGGGTTTGAAAAACTTAATGCTCGGTTTAATTTATTACAACTTCTGTTTCCATCGATGGAATTTTTCGGTATACATCAACACTGTGGTGTAAACATATCACAAGGGATACTATGTGACCATGTGACCTAGTTTTCATGGTTTATTGACCTACATTTCACATGCATTCAATGTTAAGTTTTTGCATTTAGCTCAGTTTCCTGAAAACTATAAGTCCTACGACCTCCACACTTGGTATACATCAACACTGTGATGTAACCATCTCACACAGAGGGAGCCCATGTGACCTTGGCCTAGTTTTCAAGGTTCATTGACCTACTTTTCACATGCATTCAACGTTAAGTTTTTGCGTTTGGCTATGTTTCTAAAACTTAACGCTCAGGTTAATTCGTTGTAACTTCTGTTTCCCTCAATGGAATGCTTTAATATTCCATACATGCATTTGAAACAACATCCCACATCATTCTGCAGAAAGCCCATGGTGCCCGCTAACCCCAAATGTCAGGGTCACAGGCTTAGAAAATTCCGGGTTTGGAAAACTTAATGCTCGGTTTAATTTATTACAACTTCTGTTTCCCTTAATGGAATGCTTTAATATTTCTTAGGTGTAAACTATAGCAACATCCGGCATGATTCTACAGAAAGCCCATGGTGCCCGCTAACCCGAAGGTCAAGGTCACAGGCTTGGGTTAATTTATTGTAACTTCTGTTTCCCTTGATGGAATGTTTTAATATTTCATACATGCATTTGTAAGAACATTCTGCATCATCTGCAGAAAGTTCATGGTGTCCGGTAACCCCAAGATCAAGGTCACAGTCTTCAAAAATGTCTAGTATTAAATTAGCATTGGGGTTAATCTGCAATAACTTCTGTTTCCATTGATGGAATGCTTTAATATTTCATAGATGCATTTGTAACATCATCCTGCATCATTCTACAGAAAGCGTAAGGCATGAATGTTTTGTTTCAAAAACTTTACACTTCATTATAACTTCTCTTTCCCTCAATGGAATGCTTTAATATTTCATATGTGTATTTTTTTAACAACATCCCACATCATTCTGCAGGAAGCCCATGGTGCTCACTAACCCCAAGGTTATTAAAAGCTCCTTATGTACTATCAAACTGCGCCAGGCGGGACATCTTGCTCCGCGGAGCTCTTGTTCATAAATAAAGTCAAAAGTTGACAAATTATTTTCAGAGTACATGCGGAATTATATATATTATATTTTTGACGCCATTTACGGAAAATATTGTAAATTTTGTAAACGTATTTCATAAAATTACGCAGATGTCCGAAGGTACAAAATCACATGGCATATCTCAAATGTCATAAAGTTATCAGAACTTTTATCAGAACCAATATTTATTTATATGCTCAGTACTAAATCTTCTTTTCAAAATTATTATTTCGGAACAAATGTCTCGTGAATAATTTTCTGCATGTTTTCATACATACCAAAGCATTCTTTGCCATCACATTAGATTACAAACTTAAATGCTTCAATTTAAAATTAATTCCACGTTACATACTGCATGAGGTTACACTATTTTACTCGGATGAAAACCATTTTAAATATCTTGTTTATTTCCCCATAAATATATTTATTGTCACTGATCATTTGTTGAGACAGAATGTGTTGAGATCTTAAGAAATATTTATAATACTATATATGTCATATTAATACTTATTTAGCACTTTAAAGGTCATGGTGGGACACAAGTATTGTAATATTTTCATATTTGTTTTATGTCTTACAAAACATATTTTGGCAGCGTATGAGAATTGTCTCCAATTTTATTCAGCAGTCTTATAAGGTAATATTCATTGAAGACAATTCTCATGAGCTGTCAAATGATGTTTTTATTGAGAAATAATGAAGATTAACCCTTAAACTGTGGGAAACGTAAATTGTCGTCTGATGTCTGTTTATATTTTGTCTTCTTTCTCAATAAAAACATGGTTTGGCTACATTTTAGAATCATTTCCATTGGAAATGATTCTAAAGTGTTGTGAAAACATTGGTTTGATGAGAAAAATGAAAAATAAACAGCAGACCACACATTTTAATTCAGCATTGTAAAGGTTAAAACAAAACAACAAACAAAATTTTAATTCAGCATTCTAATATGCTAATTCTCAGTGAGGCAATTCTCATGCACTGTCATGATGTTTCTCTTGAGAAATATTGAAAATTATCACAAAACAACACGCACAATTATAATTCCGTGCTCTAATAGGCTAATTCTCAGTGACATATGGCATGTGTTCTAATACATCATTATCAACGCAGGGGTGGAATTTGCTAATAAATAATTTACATTATTGCTTTAATCAATATTTTCATTGAAATTTCTGCAAACATTGTTGCTGAATGATTAATGTTTGCGGATTTACTTTGTTTGACATTCATATGGTAAGCTAACAGGATTTGATTTAACTCATTGAAGGTAGGTCTCTTTCAAACAAATAGTGTTGTACTGTCTTCCACAATTTCACATACCGTATGTATAAACAAAACAAGTTTTGGCAGTATTAAAAGTCATGATTGACATTGGAGATTACCGGTATTCTAATGTGCAGTCAAATATGCTTTTTTTCACAGTTATTTAACCATTACAATGTGGGAAATTAATATTGTTGACTGCTGTTTTTCATTTTTGTCACATTGTCTCAATTACTTCCATTTGCGACGTTTCTCATGAGCTGCCAGACAGGTGCCTCAGAACAGGTGCGGCAGGTCGGGCCATTACCGGACCAATAATTTTTGACAACATTGGTTTTTTTCAAAATATTTAGAATTCATTTTTCTACACACAAAAAATGGTCCAGCATGTAATTATTATTATTAACCATTTGCAAGCTAGCGGTGAAAATATCTGCCAAGCAAATTAGGAGTATATTTTTCATTTCTCTCTGTAAATACGTCTTGGAATTTCATTAGAATTGAGTCCTCAAGACTCAATTCTAATGAAATTTCAAGACTATTCATGATATTTACAAGGAGAAATAAAAGAAAATATGATTTTTTGTCCGCTATTTTTTAACTATTTATAGCCGACGAGTTTTCCAGCATGCAAAGAGTTAATATTATATCAACATGAAGTATGCCTTTCCCGTACTGTTTACTTGAACGTGTCCTCTAGATGTCTTTTGATGATAATATATCAATCGATGCACACATTTCTAAATATTTTTATACAAAGGATGTCGAGCAGTAATTATACCGGTAGTTTCCGTCCGTTCATCCATCCGTCAGTCCTTCAAAAATTTGAAACCTAACGTTGGGGAAAATTTGTTATAATTTCCGTTTCCTTTCACCAAACATTTTGAAATTTCACATCCCTTCTCTAATGAATCTCGACAATATGAAAATTACTTGCAAAAAGTGCAGATCCTGATGAGACGGCTCGTCACGAGCCGGCTCATCTGGATCTACACTTTTTGCCAATACCACTATACAGGCCTGTCGTATCAGGCGCGGCGGATACAGGGGGGTGGTCCAGGGGGTCCGGACAAATCCACGATGCTCAGACCCCAGCTAACCCCATGGTCACAGTCTTTAGTGCTTAATTTCATAAACTTAATGTTGGGGAGAATTTCTGTTTCCTTTCACCCCACTTCTTGATATTTCATACATGCCTTCCACTATTGGTTCTCTATCATGCCATGCTAAATCCATGACCCTCACAAACTTAACATTGGGGGGAATTTATTTTAATTTATGTTTCCTTCCAAACAGCTTCTTGATATTCTTTAAACTAAAGCACCACCAGGCATGCTTCGTTGTCTTCTGACAACTCTTGTTGAATATGGCTTCACCGTGTTACATTATATCAGCGTCAGTGCCTGATAGAGAGAGCACTTTAATATCAGTTAGTGTATATTTTTAGTCAATGTACAGCTGGAAACCTGGTTATTTGAAAATATTCAGCTTGAATTGTTATGCTAAATGCCAATGGATATTAAAATTGTGTCAACTTGAAACGTTAATTAATTAACCCATTTCATGCTGAGGATACGCCATTTTGGAAAATCCTAAATATTTTCTGTATATGAGCTCAGAAATATATGTCGTGACCACCATTTGAACCGTCTCGTCGAGACGGTTCAAATGAGTGTCACAACATATACTTTCATTGAGAAATAACATTAATAAAAATAAAATATTTAAAAATAGTTCATTCCTGTAAAGGTGTTTTCTGTATGTAATGGGTTATGGTAATATTGTTATGTTTACAGTCTGCCATAATGACTTTGATAGAAACAAATAACACACAGCCAAAATCCTGTCATTTGTGTTGAAAAGGTCTGACAAAAATGATATCATGTTCTATATCACATTGTGTCATTGTGTAAATTTCAACACTATACCTTAATGATATGTGGGCCGACAGCTGAGAAACTAAACCTAATGCTGTTGGTGACCAGCATAGCCCCTGATCAGCCTGCGCATCCGCGCAGTCTGATCAGGATGTATGCTGTTCACCATTCATGAAGGCTGTGACCAGTGTAGCTCCAGAACAGCGTAGATCAAGCAGCCCACACTACTCGCTATTAACCAGGCCTGTACGCAGGGGGGGTGCGACGGGTGCATACGCACCCCCCTAAATTTGTTTTATTGTCGCGCCCGCTTGCGGAAAGCGCGATATAGTCGGCACTTTGGCGTACGTACGTACGTACGTGTGTCCAGTTAAAGTTTTGGTTAAGTTGTTTGGTTAAGTTGTTTGGTTAAAGTTGTTGGTTAAGTTTTTTGGTTAAGTTTTTTGGTTAAGTTTTTTGGTTAAAGTTTTCGGCACTTTGGCGTACGTACGTACATGTGTCCGGTTAAAGTTTCGGTTAAGTTGTTTGGTTAAGTTTTTTGGTTAAAGTTTTTGGTTAAGTTCTTTGGTTAAAGTTTTTGGTTAAGTTTTTTGGTTAAGTTTTTTGGTTAAAGTTTTTGTTTAAAGTTTTTCGTTTTACTATATCTCTGCAACTGCTTTGCCCATTACCTTGAAACTTCACATGGGTGTTTATCATCATCTATATTTTCATTCTACCCCCCTCCCGTGCGGCCCCTGTGCTCAATGTCAAGGTCAAATTACTTTGAAGTTTTTGGTTAAGTTTTTTGGTTAAAGTTTTTTGTTATACTATATCTCTGCAACTGCTTTGCCCATTACCTTGAAACTTCATATGGGTGTTTATCATCATCTATATTTTCATTCTACCCCCTCCCGTGCGGCCCCTGTGCCCAATGTCAAGGTCAAATTACTTTGAAGTTTTTGGTTAAGTTCTTTGGTTAAAGTTTTTGGTTAAAGTTTTTGGTTGAGTTTTTGTCGCCGCGCCCGCTTGCTTAAAGCACGATATAGTCGGCACTTTGGCGTACGTACATATGTACGTACGTGTGTCCGGTTAAAGTTTTTGGTTAAGTTGTTTGGTTAAGTTTTTTGGTTAAAGTTTTTGGTTAAGTTCTTTGGTTAAAGTTTTTGGTTAAGTTTTTTGGTTAAGTTTGTTGGTTAAAATTTTTGGTTAAGTTTTTTGGTTAAGTTTTTTGGTTAAAGTTTTTCGTTATACTATATCTCTGCAACTGCTTTGCCCATTACCTTGAAACTTCACATGGGTGTTTATCATCATCTATATTTTCATTCTACCCCCCTCCCGTGCGGCCTCTGTGCCCAATGTCACGGTCAAATTACTTTGAAGTTTTTGGTTAAGTTTTTTGGTTAAAGTTTTTGGTTAAGTTTTTTGGTTAAAGTTTTTTGTTATACTATATCTCTGCAACTGCTTTGCCCATTACCTTGAAACTTCACATGGGTGTTTATCATCATCTATATTTTCATTCTACACTCCTCCCGTGCTGGCCCCTGTGCCCAATGTCAAGGTCAAATTACTTTGAAGTTTTTGGTTAAGTTTTTTGGTTAAAGTCTTTGGTTAAATTTTTTGGTTAAAGTTTTTGGTTAAGTTTTTTGGTTAAGTTTTTTGGTTAAAGTTTTTCATTATACTATATCTCTGCAACTGCTTTGCCCATTACCTTGAAACTTCACATGGGTGTTTATCATCATCTATATTTTCATTCTACCCCACTCTCGTGCGGCCCCTGTGCCCAATGTCAAGGTCAAATTACTTTGAAGTGTTTGGTTAAGTTCTTTGGTTAAAGTTTTTGGTTAAATTTTTTGGTTAAAGTTTTTGGTTAAGTTTTTTGGTTAAAGTTTTTCGTTATACTATATCTCTGCAACTACTTTGCCCATTACCTTGAAACTTCACATGGGTGTTTGTCATCATCTATATTTTCATTCTACCCCCCTCCCGTGTGGCCCCTGTGCCCAATGTCAAGGTCAAATTACTTTGAAGTTTTTGGTTAAGTTTTTTGGTTAAAGTTTTTGGTTAAGTTTTTTGGTTACGGTTTTTGGTTAAAGTTTTTCGTTATACATTGTACTATATCTCTGCAACTTCACATGGGTGTTTATCATCATCCATATTTTCATTCTACCCCACTCCTGTGCGGCCCCTGTGCCCAATGTCAAGGTCAAATTACTTTGAAGTTTTTGGTTAAGTTTTTTGGTTTAAATTTTTTGGTTAAGTTTTTTGGTTACGGTTTTTGGTTAAAGTTTTTGGTTAAGTTTTTTGGTTAAATTTTTTGGTTAAAGTTTTTTGTTATACTATATCTCTGTAACTGCTTTGCCCATTACCTTCAAACTTCACATGGGTGTTTATCATCATCTATATTTTCATTCTACCGCCCCCCCCCCCCTCCCGTGCGGCCCCTCTGCCCAATGTCAAGGTCAAATTACTTTGAAGTTTTTGGTTAAGTTTGTAGGTTAAAGTTTTTGGTTAAGTTTTTTGGTTAAAGTTTTTGGTAAAGTTTTTTGGTTAAAGTTTTTCGTTATACTATATCTCTGCAACTGCTTTGCCCATTACCTTGAAACTTCACATGGACGTTTATCATCATCTATATTTTCATTCATATTTTTCGCGCCCGCTTGCGGAAAGCGCGATATAGTCGGCACTTTGGCGTACGTACGTACGTACGTACGTACGTGTGTCCTGTTAAATTTTTTGGTTAAGTTTTTTGGTTAAAGTTTTTTGTTATACTATATCTTTTTTTTTAGTGTCCATGCCTCGCCACAAGGTGCGACATGCAGGCCGCGGCCATCTAGTTGACTCTTTATTTACACTGTCGCAGGGTTCGATACAACGACCACCGCGCTATTCCGTATTACGTCCACTTTTGATAGTCCCGATCATGGCCAATGTGTAAAAATGTGTTGTTTTAGGGTCCGTAATGTAACGACCGTGGCACCAAGGGATTTGTTGTACCTGGTGCATAAATTAGCAGTGCGAGACAATTTTGTGACAATACACAAGACCGATTTATGACACCCGGAAGCCAAACTGCCAACTTTAACATATTAACCCTTACTATGCTGAATTAAATTTTGTTGTCTGCTGGAAATGTTTTATTTTCAATATTACTTGATAAAAACCTGTTTTGGCAGCGCATGAGAATCATCTCCACTGGAGAAAATTCTCATGTGCTGTCAAAACAGGTGGCATATAGTGTTTGGACCGTCCGTCTGTCCGTCCGGGCACATATTAGGGTACTTATGTGGCTAGCCCCACAGGGTTATGGACTTGGTAAAGGATAGGGTTGGTTACAATTAGCCACCTAAAATTTAACATGTGATAAGCCACATAAGTATAGTACTGTAAGAACGTCCGTCCGTCCGTCCGTCACACTTTTCGGTTAACCACTTTGTTACAGTTTCTCAGACAGACACATTTCTTGTTTGTTAAGAATTAAGGCAAAAATGAAAAACAGCAGACGACAAATTTTGTTTCCCGCATAGTGAGGGTTAAATTTAATTGTTGTTTTAAAGACGCTTTTGGAACTCATCAGTCGATATTGTTTGCACTAATTGTGAATTAAGAAGTGTTTGATGTCTCTAATTGGACACAGTTCAGCACGCAATTGAATTAATCGATTGACGGGTGTTCACTAAATGTGAGTGTGACTGGAAAAATGGAGTTGGTGGCATTTGTGACCTATATACTGATGATCTGCTGGCAGGATCCGGCACAGACTGACAAGGCATGATACCGTTTGTTAGAAACATAACCAACAGATAGATGAATATTGTAGACTAGCGACAACACAATTATATAGAGGATATTCATATTTTTGCAACGAATATGACATATATATACTGAACAAATAAAGTTTGGCCCGACTATCGAAAAGTATGTCAATCTAACAGTAAGTTGTATTTATGTATAATATGTATGTAAACCACTGGGGCGTGAGTGCATAAACACGGTAACGCCGCTCTATGTCCGGTAAAGTCGAGCAGTTATGTGAGTACAAACCTACATGAGTCAATTTGATTGTGACCACAACCAAATAAACCGCTGCAAAAACGTAGAAAACTAGACATGAGACGCCGTGCTCCAGGGATGCCGTTAGCGACATCAAATGGCTATTGGAATGCTCACTGCCGGGATGAAGGTTCGAGACGTCACCCGGCACTTCCAAGTGAACGAGAGTACTATTGGACGTCTGAAGAAACGATTCCATGAAACGGGAAGGGTAGCTGACCGTCCACGTTCAGGCAGGCCACGAAAGACGATGCCACGTGAAGACAGGTTTATCGTGACGTCATCCGGACATAACCGGTTCATGTCCAGCAGACAGTTACTCCAGCGTGTGAGATCTACAACGGGAACACGGATATCGGATACTACGGTGCGTAACCGGCTACGCTCGGCATGTTTACGATGACGTCGACCGTATGTTGGAGTGCCATTGACATTATGCCACCGGGCTGAACGACTAGCTTGGGCACGGACTCATCGCAGATGGACTAGACAACACTGAAAACGAAGTGGGTGAACGGGGGAGCGGAATGATCCAGCTAACGTCATTCAACGTGACCGGTATGGAGGCGGCAGTGTCATGATCTGGGGCTGAATTTGTCACCGATCCAAGACTGATGTTGTTGCCGGGACCATAACAGCTGTCAGGTACTGCGACGAGATCATTCGCCCAGTCGTACTGCCGTTTCTCCGTCGACGTCAGGCTCAGATATATCAGCAAGACAACGCCAGGTCGCACACAGCGCACCATACGATTGACGTACTACGTGCGAAGAATGTTGAGGTACTTGAGGCCAGCCAGATCTCCAGATTTATCCCCCATTGAACACCTGTGGGACTGACTACCTGGGGCGGAAGGTGAGAGACCGTCAAGACGTCATCGAGGAGTAGAACCGACTTTGTAAGGAAGTTAATCAACATCAAAAAGTCGTAATTGCCGCCCATGGAGGCCATACAAGATACTGACTAGTGTGTGACTTTTGCTGACTGACCCCTATACAGATGGACGTCACATGATTTCATGGATTATGAATGTGGGATACTAAATGTGCTAACAGTTATTGCTTATTAAATGAAATAATGGGTTTTATGTATTTTCGTATTGATATTTCCCCAGACAATAAAAATATTCACTGTACAATAGAAACTTGTTAAACTTTATTTTTTCAGTGTATGTTCATCGAGTGGTGTGAGATGTCCATATTTAACGAATATGGACATTTCACACCACGAGATGAACATATATGTCATATTCGTTGCAAAAATATGAATATTCTATTTATTATATACCGCTCCATGGAAATTAGCAGTTTTTTTACACTGTAAACGGTAATGAATGTGTATTTGCAGCCTATTTGCGCTGTTTTCCCGAACATAGATTTTATGAATATAGATAGCAGAAGTAGTCCTATTTTCACCGGAAGTTGTTTATTTCATCGATGAGAACATATGACTTATTTACATCATATAACTATGTATATCATGGGTAAGTATATAATAAGTATTATTATTTATAATATAAATAAAAAAAAAAAATTCTTGTACAATGCACATGTAGAGATGAGCAAACACGTATTAAATGATGAATTTCTTCTTATTATTATTATTTTTATCCTCTATCTTCATTAACCCTTAGATGGCGGGAACCGAAAATTGTCGTCTGCTGTTTTTTCATATTTTGTATTTTCTCTAAATAAAAACATGGTCACACAATATTAACCCTTTCAACCCCTAAACAACTGGAATGGACTGTGATACGTTTATTTTCCCGACCAATGCAATCGGCACAAAATGAGACTTGTGCATTTATGAAAAAGGGGTGTTTTTATTCTGAAATTATATGAAAATTACTTGCAAAAAGTGCAGATCCTGATGAGACGCCTCGATATGATGGGGTAGTCAATCTGCATGCATGAGCATGCTGGTCTGGGTGTAAAGTGATGCCATTTATGAGCCATTTATGAGCCACATGCAATGCTCCAGATAAGCTTTGTGTCTAAAGCGTACTATACCGCCTGATTTCAAAATCATTGCGTATTTTACTTTTACAAATAGATTATTGAGTTTTTCATTACATTTTTAAAATTCACTTAATTGAGCTGCAAAAGGCAAACACTGTTTGCTTTTTGTAACTCAACTAAGTGAATTTTCAACTTTATGACAGTATTTTCACTACTCAATTTGAAATTCAATGCGTATTTTCACATTGCTGTGCATATTTTGTACTCCCACTTTTGATAATCAATGCGTATTCAGCTAAAATAATTGCGTAAAATACACCTTATCTGGAGCTCTGTACAGGTTGCCTTTTACAATACATGTACATACAGGGCTCCAGATAAGGAATTAGTAATTGAGTATTGTCACTCCATCATTTCTGAAGCAATTGGGTACAGTATTTCAAAATGTTAATTGTGTAAAATAGAATCACTCTACTGTTTACACATCAGCAGACCGCACTTATTGAATAGTTTGCTTCTAAATGAAAACACATCTTGGTATTTCTGTCTGTTTATTGTTTTCTGTAGCATGATAAATATACCACAAATTTGTCATTGCTTTTTGATACTCACTACTTCCTTATTTAAATTGTGACATAAATAAAAAAATGGCCATTAAAAATAATCACATTACCCCACCCACCTGGTATTGTACTGTACACTACGTGTATTTGTAATATACAGTACGACACCAGTAGCCGATTTCACCAACATTGCAAAGTATACTTTCCTAGCAAAGTATACTTTGAGGGAGAAATTTTCAATTTTAGAATAAATTTATAAATTTTTATTATACTGAATTTATTACATTATCACAGCCAATTTTGGCTGTGATAATGTAATAAATTCAGTATAATAATTCTGCATAGTTTTAATCATCAAATATATGCAATCGTTAGTTCTGCATGAAATAATGCATTTCGGAAAAATCAATGATTGCTCCCTCAAAGTATACTTTGCTAGGAAAGTATACTTTGCAATTTTGATGAAATCGGCTACAGGTGCGTGGGGTAATGGTCATTTTTTTATGTCACATATCCGAGTCTTCCACCTGTGACAGAATGTGCCATATAACGGACGTTAACCCATTACACGCAGAATCGTCTTAAGGAGATGATTCAAATGATGGTCACAATATATATTTTTGGGAAGAAACAAGAAAAATCCCATAAGCCCTATTTCTCAGTCACATTTTAACATTATTTTAATCTTAAAGGTACATGCCCACTCAATAGGCACAAAATGTTCTTTATGGGAATTAAATAAGTGCATAGTTGTGTCACTATTCCACCAGTTCTAAAGATTACGAGTGGCCTCTGTATAGATATAATCATTTAGTAATATTTATTTTACTGATAGTGACGCGCATTGGTATCAGGCTATTTTCATATTTATAATTTTTTAAAAATAATATTTTCTACAGATTATAAAGTATGATAATTGCACATCAAAAAATAAATAATAAGAATAAATAGTAATGTCCGTTAAAATTTTAAGGAAACATGGTTATCGCCCCTGATATCATTGTGGAAAGTTATGTATGATATAAAATGTATAATAATGCCAATCAATATGTGGGATAATGGTGAATGAATGTTTATTTTGCCAGAAATGCCCCAGATATATGATGTCTCTATAAAAAACATTTTGTGCCTACTGAGTGTTCCATGTTTTGCTGCCGACGACCTTTTGCCTATTGAACACATTATTTCTCATAAATATCTAAAGGTAAGTACTTTTTCATCAAATAACAAAAATTCACCCTCCCCAAAAAAATTTATTTGATAAAATTCCATTAAATATTGATTTTATTGCGGAAAAAAAGAGATTTTCCTATGGGGCAAAAAGGAGGTAACGAGAGACAATGAGGGTCGAAAAACTAAACATTTTGGAAATTGACTCCAAATCTAGATAGCTTGAAAATGGTGTAACTTAGAAAACAAAAATTATATTTTGAAAATTGGTTCACAATTAAATAATTAATTAAAAAAAATAAATAGTTTAGCCCCCATGTTAAATACCCATAGGAAAATGTTTTTCGCAATAAAATCAATATTTGATGGAATTTCGTCAAATAAGTTTTTTGGGGGAGGGTGGCTTTTTTGTTATTGATGAAAAACTACTTACAACATATTTGTTAGATTTAATGTGTTTGATAGCCAGAAGTTTGTCGGCAGAAAAACGTGGAACAGACAGTACATGCATGTAGGGTTGGACTGGTTACGCTAATCATATGGGGGCCGTTTCACTAAACTTCGTACGACTAAAATGTTCGTAAGTGCAAAATTGTGATTTGTAAATTTCACATTAACAATGTTTTCTTGTAAACAATTATTGGATTTACATTTATTGAGCATAGGCTGCATATGCAGCCTATGCTCAATGAATATAAATTCATTAATTGAAATTTCCAGATGATCCTAAATTTGCACTTACGAACATTTTAGTCGTACAAAGTTTAGTGAAATAGGCCTCAGGTTCCGGTCAATTTACTTGTGCAGATTTGTATGCTAAACAAAAACATGATAACCTTCGTAGTTTGTGGCCCTGAATATATTAAGGTAAATTAAGTGTAATTTGAATACTTAAGCTAAATCAGTATTGTGTGATCTTTGTGAGATAGTATTTACTGTTCTGGATTGTTGTTAAAGATTCTAGCTGATATTATTATAAGACGAATAAAGAATTTTATAAGTGTTTCTCATATTGGCTCATATATATGTGTAGAATAGTATTGTTTATCTGGGAATTTTAACCCTTAGACCGCTATCTTATTTTTCATTTTTATCATCAAAAACATGCTTTGACAGCACTTTAGAATAATTCACAACATGGAAATGATTCTGAAGTGCTGTCAAATCATGTTTTTATTGAGAAATATGGCAACATATAAAAGCAACAGCAGACAGCAATTGTTGTGAGTAGCGGTCTAAGGGGTTAATGTGGATTAACATTTTATGATAATTTGCTGACATAAGAATGGATCTATGAGATGCCTTTAAAATGTGTAATGTATGGAAGATTTGAATAAAATATTTTATGTTTATATGGAACCACCATCTTGTATTCAGAATATGTATAAATTGTGGACTGATTTCAAACATGTGTTTTAAAGGTTTACTGTCACCACAGACCTGTATAGTGGTTAAGCAAACAGTGTAGATCTTGATGAGCCTGCTCGTGATGAGCCATCTCATCAGGATCTGCACTTTTTGCAAGTAAATTTTATATTTTTTAGGACAAAAACACCTCCTTTTCCTGAATGGACTAGTCTGACAATCATTTTGTGACAGCTTGATTGGTTGCAAAATTAATGTATCAAAATCCATTCCATTTATTTAGGGTGAAAGGGTTAATCACTGCCTTGTATTTTGTACCCTATGACTGTATATATATAAGTTTTAGGCACATTTTAACCCTTAGACCGCTATCTTATTGTTTTTGTCGTCTGCTGTTTATTTTCTATTTTTCATTTTTATCATCAAAAACATGCTTTAACAGCACTTTAGAATAATTTACTACATGCTTTGACAGCACTTTAGAATCATTTACAACATGCTTTGACAGCACTTTAGAATCATTTCCATTGGAAATGATTCTAAAATGCTGTCAAACCATGTTTTTATTAGCTCTCCTGAGCAAAGCTCATGTGAGCTATAATTGTTACCGCAATGTGTCCGTCGTCTGTCGTCGAGATTTCAAAATTCTTCTTCACATGAACTGCTTGGCCCATGGTAGCCAAACTTAAAAGTTATGGTCCATGGGTGAAGCATTTTCAGATTTGTTAAAATGGAGGTGATCGCTAATCCAAGATGTCCATTTATTCAAGATTTTGAACGTCTTTTTCTCAGGAACCACATGGCCGATGCTGGCCAAACTTCATAGTAAGTTAAGATCCTTGGGTGAAGCATTTTCTGATTTGGTAAAATGAGAGTCATCGCGTAATCCAAGATGACCGCCATCTAAAAATAGACACATTCTCCTCTGGTGTTCATGGAGTCAGGTGAGCGAATTAGGGTCATCATGGCCCTCTTGTTTAGAGAAAATACAAAATAAGAAACAACAGCAGATGACATTTTTGGTTCCCGCCTTCTAAGGGTTAATAAGAATGCACTGGGATTGTCAATTATCTGCATTGTATTCCATGATGAAATTTGATGTTATTATTCTCCCAATCATTGGTTGTTACTGAACACGGCTGTTAATTTCTACTAATGTGCACATTTGAATTCTTACTTTTACATTGAGTGTTGTTTAAGCCGATGCTAGGAGGCATGTGTGTTATTGACTGTGACAATTCTAACACAGTCATTGTTATAAATGAGCAGGCACAATAAAGCCACACTTACAACAATGTACATCCTCAGCAAAATACGGTTGAACCTCTCTAAACCGGACTACCTCAGTAGTTTAACCCATTATCCATTTCATGCTGAGGCTACACTATTTTGTTTGTGGAAAATCCTAAATAATTTCTTTCTCTGTTCTTAGATATGTATGTCGAGACCTTTCAAATGAGTTTTCACAACATATACTTTTATTGACAAATAACCAAAATAAAATATTAAAAAACAAATTATACACGTAAAGATGTATTCCGAATGCAATGGATTAATTTGGATGTATGTCACAGTAATGTGTCTTCAAAGTTCAAGTAAAACACATAAGCATGTATTGAAGTGGTCATATATGCCTGTATTACAGTGGAACCTCTCTAAACCAGACACCCTGGGGTGTCTGGTTGAGAGGGGTTCCACTGGAGTGAGTTATAAATCATTCACATGGGGCTTACCTCACTGTGTGTGTCGCCATAGTAACCTCCCACTTTCCTGTTGCCAGGTGGCGCCACCCTACACAGGGTGTAGTTCAGTGCCCAGACGAAGGAAGATCATGTTTGGAAGTGTTATAAAAAATGTGCCTGTTGGAACCTCTCTAAACCGGACACCCTGCCCTGCCCTGCCCAGGGTGTCTGGGTTTAGCGAGGCTCTACTGGAGTGAGTTCTTTCTCTTGGGGCTTACCTCACTATGTGTCACCATAGTAACCACCCACTTCCTGTCACTATGTGTCACCATAGTAACCACTCACTTCATGTTGCCAGGTGGCGCCACCCTACACAGTGTGAAGGTCAGTGCCCAGACGAAGGAAGATCGGGTGGAGAATCTGCGTCACTGTCTCTCCTTCCTCTCCAGTAAAGGCTGTGACGTTGCCAACATCCACGCTCACGGTATGTCCTCATCTCGCTGGGAAAATGGACCATACAGTATATATGGCCAGTGTAGATTTTTAGAAACATGTGTGATTGTCTATTCAGAGATTGATAAATATTTTATTCCGTATCATAAGTATTGTATGACCCACACACCCCCCTCCCCCCCCCCCCCCCCCCCCCCCCCACCATCCCCACCCTTTCAGGAATTCAGATTTGTTTTTGCAATTGATAAAGAGGAGCTGATCAAGTTTTTTACCAGTGATCTACTTGATCATGCACAGCCATTTCGTTAAATACATCAACAGTGTTTCTGCAATGCAGTAGCAAAGAGTGAAGACACTGAAAAGACTGCACAGCTAGATGCACAGGCTGAGATGGATATACATGCCTGTCTATTGTATATGAAAAATCCTCAACTTGTCACCTTTGATAATATCAAGGTTAGGAGATAACAATTAACAATTGAGATATTTTCCAGTCTTTTAAAATTTGCAAACCTCGTAAAGAGGGTGAAAACGAACAAGACATGTAGTTTGTTTCACATTCAATTGTAACAAAATAGCCAAACATGGATGAATGAAAAACAAAGAATTTAGTTGTTATGGTTGTGTTATGTGAGTGTAGGAAACATGGAATGTCTTGAATCCCAATCAGAAGATAGATAACAAAAGCCACTATGTGTAGTGGTATTTCCCCCTAAATTCATTGGTTTAGGCTATGAGAAAATTTACTTTATTATAGGAATTAATGGCCTTTTTGTGGAATTTATCGGGGTATAAACTTGGAAAAGTCGCGGGAATACTGGACGAGGCCTTCCGGCCTTCGTCCAGTATTCCCGCGACTTTTCCAAGTTTATATCCCCGATAAATTCAACAAAAAGGCCATTCATTCCTTATAATTCCAGCATTTGAAATAAATTCATCAAGAAAATGTGTTTATTTTTCCGTTTTCTTAAGAATTATTTTAACTGCGCCTCACGGTTCCGGAAAGTAGTTTGGCGTGGGAGTTTACTGGGATATAAATTTTGGACAGAGACTTGCTATGGGCCAATCAAATGTTAGGGAATTCTGTAAATATTTTTGTGCTGGAATTATTCTTCAGTTAGGCATTAGATGTATATATTTTACTGTACATAGGTTTTGTGCTCCTTTTTAGCTCGACTATTCGAAGAATAAGTAGAGCTTATGTTGTCACCCCGGCGTCGGCGTCGGCGTCGGCGTCACCGTCACGCCTTGGTTAACCTTGTATATGGAATACTACTGGCCCTACACCCACCATACTTGGACAACTTCATCTCCTAGTGATGTACATCAATAACCCCTGATCTATATTTGACCTTGACCTACATTTCCTCTTGAATTACTTAGTTAATTCCCCTTGGTTAAGGTTTTTAATCAACCTTGGTTAAGGTTTTTAGTCAAGCTTGTATATGCAATACTACTGGCCCTACACCCACCATACTTGGACAACTTCATCTCTTAGTGATGCACATCAATAAGCCCTGATCTATATTTGACCTTCACCTACATTTCCTCTTGAATTATTAGTTAATTCTTAGTTATCCCCTTGGTTAAGGTTTTTAGTCAAGCTTGTACATGGAACACTATTGTGCATACAGACACCATACTTGGACAACCTTTTCTCATAGGGATGTACATCAATAACCCCTGATCTATATTTGACCTTGACCTACATTTCCTCTTCAATTACTTAGTTAATTTCCCCTTGGTTATGGTTTTTAGTCAAGCTTGTATATGGAATACTACTGGCCCTACACCCACCATACTTGGACAACTTCATCTCCTAGTGATGCACATCAATAACCCCTGATCTATATTTGACCTTCACCTACATTTCCTCTTGAATTACTTACTTAATTCCCCTTGCTTAACGTTTTTAGTCAAGCTTGGTTAAGGTTTTTAGTCAAGCTGGTACATGGAATACTATTGTGCATACAGACACCATACTTGGACAACCTTTTCTCATAGGGATGTACATCAATAACCCCTGACCTTTATTTTACCTTCACCTACATTTAACCTTGAATTACTTGGTTAATGTTTATAGTCAAGCTTGTATATGGAATACTCCTGGGCCTACATCAACCATACTTGGACAACTTCATCTCCTAGTGATGTACATCAATAATCCCTGACCTATATTTGACCTTGACCTACTTTTATCCTTGGATTACTTAGTTATTTCCCCTTGGTTACTGTTTTTAGTCAAGCTTGTATATGGAATACTCCTGGGCCTACAGAAACCATACTTGGAAAACTTCATCTCCTAGTGATGTGCATCAATAACCCCTGACCTATATCTGACATTGACCTACATTTAACCTTCAATTACTTACTTATTTTTCCCTTGGTTAAGGTTTTTAGTCAACCTTGGTTAAGGTTTTTAGCTCGACTATTCGAAGAATAAGTAGAGCTTATGTTGTCACCCCGGCGTCGGCGTCACCGTCACGCTTTGGTTAAGGTTTTTAGTCAAGCTTGTATATGGAATACTACTTGTCCTACACCCACCATACTTGGACAACTTCATCTCCTAGTGATGTACATCAATAATCCCTGATCTATATTTGACCTTGACCTACATTTCCTCGTGAATTACTTGGTTAATTCCCCTTGGTTAAGGTTTTTAGTCAAGCTTGTATATGCAATACTACTGGCCCTACACCCACCATACTTGGACAACTTCATCTCCTAGTGTTGCACATCAATAATCCCTCATCTATATTTGACCTTGACCTACATTTCCTCTTGAATTACCAACTTAATTCCCCTTGGTTACGGTTTTTAGTCAACCTTGGTTAAGGTTTTTTTTCAAGCTTGTACATTGAATACTATTGTGCATCCAGACACCATACTTCGACAACCTTTTCTCATAGGTATGTACATCAATAACCCCTGATCTATATTTGACCTTGACCTACATTTCCTCTTCAATTACTTACTTAATTCCTTTTGGTTAAGGTTTTTAGTCAACCTTCTATATTGAATACTACTGGCCCTACACCCACCATACTTGGACAACTTCATCTCATAGTGATGTACATCAACAACCCCTGATCTATATTTGACCTTGACCTACATTTCCTCTTGAATTACTTACTTAATTCCCCTTGGTTAACGTTGTTAGTCAAGCTTGTAGATGGAATACTCCTGGCCCTACACCAACCATACTTGGACAACTTCATCTCCTAGTGATGTACATCAACAACCCCTGACCTATATCTGACCTTGACCTACATTTAACCTTGAATTACTTACTTAATTCCCCTTGGTTAAGCTTTTTACTCGACCTTGGTTAAGCTTTTTACTCAAGCTTGTACATGGAATACTATTGTGCATACAGACACCATACTTGGACAACGTTTTCTCATAGTGATGTACATCAATAACCCCTGATCTATATTTGACCTTGACCTTCATTTCCTCTTGAATTACTTACTTAATTCTCTTTGGTTAAGGTTTTTAGTCAAGCTTGTAGATGGAATACTCATGTCCCTACACCAACCATACTTGGACAACTTCATCTCCTAGTGATGTACATCAACAACCCCTGACCTATATTTGACCTTGACCTACATTTAACCTTAAATTACTTACTTAATTCCCCTTGGTTAAGGTTTTTACTCAACCTTTGTTAAGGTTTTTAGTCAAGCTTGTAGATGGAATACTATTGTGCATACAGACACCATACTTGGATAACTTTTTCTCATAGGGATGTACATCAATTACCCCTGACCTTTATTTTACCTTCACCTACATTTAACCTTGAATTACTTGGTTAATGTTTATAGTCAAGCTTGTATATGGAATACTTCTGGGCCTACATCAACCATACTTGGACAACTTCATCTCCTAGTGATGTACATCAATAATCCCTGACCTATATTTGACCTTGACCTACTTTTATCCTTGGATTACTTAGTTATCTCCCCTTGGTTACGGTTTTTACTCAAGCTTGTATATGGAATACTCCTGGGGCTACAGCAACCATACTTGGAAAACTTTATCTCCTAGTGATGTACATCAATAACCCCTGACCTATATCTGACATTGACCTACATTTAACCTTGAATTACTTACTTAATTTCCCTTGGTTAATGTTTTTAGGCAACCATGGTTAAGGTTTTTATGCAGGCCGCAGCCATCTTCTTTTTCAAGCTATGTGTACATCGACAACCCTCGTAGTTGAGCTATGCTGTTCTCCTACAGCTCTTGTTATGTAGGCCACAGCCACCTTCTTTGTCAAGCTATGTGTACATCGACAACCCTCGTAGTCGAGCTATGCTGTTCTCCTACAGCTCTTGTTATGCAGGCCACAGCCACCTTCTTTGTCAAGCTATGTGTACATCGACAACCCTCGTAGTCGAGCTATGCTGTTCTCCTACAGCTCTTGTTATGCAGGCCACAGCCACCTTCTTTGTCAAGCATGTGTACATCGACAACCCTCGTAGTCGAGCTATGCTGTTCTCCTACAGCTCTTGTTATGCAGGCCACAGCCACCTTCTTTGTCAAGCTATGTGTACATCGACAACCCTCGTAGTCGAGCTATGCTGTTCTCCTACAGCTCTTGTTATGCAGGCCACAGCCACCTTCTTTGTCAAGCTATGTGTACATCGACAACCCTCGTAGTCGAGCTATGCTGTTCTCCTACAGCTCTCGTTATGCAGGCCACAGCCACCTTCTTTGTCAAGCTATGTGTACATCGACAACCCTCGTAGTCGAGCTATGCTGTTCTCCTACAGCTCTTGTTACAATTGCTGATATTAACCCTTAGGCGGGAATTGAAAAGTGTCGTCTGCTGTTGTTCCATAATTTGACATTTCTCACAGTAAAAACATGATTTGGTAGCATTTTGGAATCATTTCCAAAGGAAATGATTCTAAGGTGCTGCCAAACCATAAATTTGGTGATAAAAATGGAAGATAAAAATGAACAGCAGACGACAAAATTTAATTCATTTCGTTTTGGCTTATATTTAAGGGTGGGAATTGGCATTCAGCATTGTAAGGGTTAAATGTGCATTGTACTACACATGCCATAACAAATATGTCATTGTTGTTACATGTACATATGCAGGTGAATAAAAGGTCTCCTTGAAGTAATTTCAGGAGCTATTATAGCTATTTGTATAACTGGATATGCATTCAGTCAATTAATACATTAATTGCCTGTTTTCAGATCTCGAGAATGGAAACTTAAAGGCCAGCTTGTTGCTCGTTGGGAATATTAAGAAACATTTTGATGTAAGTGAACATTCATTTCATATTTGCAATGTAGTTAACTTTAACGCTTACACCGCTATCTCAATTTTGTCTGCTGTTTGTTTTCTATTTTCCAATTTTATCATCAAAAACATGCTTTGACAGCACTTTAGAATAATTTACAACATGCTTTGACAGCACTTTAGAATCATTTCTATTGGAAATGATTCTGAAGTGCTATCAAACCATGTTTTTTTGAGAAATAAGGCAATATACAAAAGAAGCAGCAGATGACAATTGTTGTTTGTAGCGCAGCGGTCTAAGGGTTAATACAAGGGTAAGTTGCGTCAATGGTACACAAATGTAACAAACATCCATTGAAAATGCAGAAATTTCCCTGAAATATTATAAATGGAAATAATCATGAACGACATAAAAATATTTTACTGCATGAAATAGGCTTTCACAGTGTAATAACACAGTGTGTTAAACATCATAACAGTGCTCCAGATAAGGAATTAGTAATTGAGTATTGTCACTCCATCATTTCTTAAAACGATTGGGTGTTTCAAAATTTTAATTATGTAAAATAAAATCACACTACTATTTACACATCAAAAGACAGTAAATATGGAATAGTTTGCTTCAAAATGAAAATAAGTTTTGGCATTTCATTAGAATTGTCTCCAAGGAGACAATTCTAATGAATTGCCAAGACTTGTTTTCTTCGAAAATAAGAAAAATATGCTATGTTTGTGGTCCGTTTATTGTTTTCTGCAGCGTGATAAGGGTACCATAAAATTTCTATTTCTTTTTGATACTTGCTACTTCTGATTTCAATTGGGTTTTTGGCAATTTTAATTGGGTATTTAAGCAAATACGCAGCTTATCTGGAGCCCTGTCATACAAAGTGACACTAGTGTAATAAATATGTGTGCCTATGCAATAAATAGAATGTAACATTTGTGTTGATGTAATATGATATTTATTCAACTCATTGACATATTTTGTAAGAAACTTGGCATAGCCGGATTTCGTATGAAATCAGTAAACAAGTTTATAAATATTGTGTTAAATGTTGTGTGTGTGAAATGTCCAGGTGATTCAAGTGTCCAAGTATCAAAGCAATCCTTCAGGTAATATTGAAGATATAACCTGTTGGAGAAACTCTTACAAACTTTTTGACGTAAATGTACACGGACGGACGGACGGACGGATGTTCCAACATTTTAGGTTTATAGGGTATTTCCATTCTTTGAAGATCAAAGAATAAGCCCCTAAACATCAATAGAATTGATGAGCTTACGGAATAAATCAAAGGATTCTTTTGTGTTAGGCCACGCCCCTAACCTCTTATACCCCCCTCCCCCCGGATGTTGGCCTGGACGGAAGGTCAGAACCTCAGGGGGGCATGCTATCGCATAGGGGGGCATAATCATCATTCTTCTGAGATCGTCTGTGACAAAAAGAACTGATAATGATGATAACAAATTTGTCCATAATTTCATTTTCATCCCCAGATCAGCTTCCTGCATGTGAATGGCCACGACAGCTACGATAGCGGTGATGTAGATGGACCCAGCTCAGAGCCACCCGCCCCTCCACTGCCGACACGCAACAACATGCCCGGGGCCATCAAAATCCCCGGGGCCGTCCCCACCCCCTTCACTACCGCGCGCGATCCTTCACCCGTGAGACGGAATGGTAAGTTACTCATAGAAATAATTCCAATTCCAAATTATTTACATGATTCTGAGCTTTTTCATTGGTTGTGTGTAACCACATATTGGCATAATATTGACGAGGGTTCATTCCTGAATAAACTAGGGAATCGGAAAATACTTTCATAGTATTTCCATCCCTCTGGATTAGACTTTAAACTGTGATCCTGTCTCTATATGACCTCAGCTGTTGCTGGGACATTAACCCTTTCACCCCTAAGTAATTGGAATGGATTTTTATATTTTAATTTTGCAGCCAATCCAATCATCAGAAAATAATTTTCAGACTTGTCCATTTATGTTATTCTCAAAAATATGAAAATTACATTTAAAAAATGCAGATCCTGATGAGACGGCTCGTTACGAGCCGGCTTATCTGGATCTGCACTTTTTGAATAAACCGCTATAGCGGGCTTTCGGGTTCAAAGGGTTAAACCCATCCACTTTCACTTTTTCCTAAATAAACTCGAGAGAACTATTTAAATTTCAAATGTGAAAGACACAATTTTTGCGAAATAATTACCTACATTTGTTAACTTTCTGTTTGTTCTGAGCGAGGTTCTGCTTTCCACCATCTGATTATTTTGATGTTGTGTCGCTGATTTTGATGTCATTAACGTCATAAAAATAATGCACATTAGTACTGGTCTACACATTTGTTGGAAAATGGAAAAACTATGAAAACTAGCATTTATAACTATTTTGCTTGCTTTGAAATAGAATTGGGTTGGACTTATAGTGGGAGCCAGAATGTAATTTTCGTTTAAATTTCTTGTTAAAAGCAAACTTTCACTTGTTTTGAGTTGTTTATAATATGAATATTTAGAAAAAATAGGTGGCAATTTTTTCAAATCCAATATGGCGTCCAAATTATTACAAGGAATAAACAAAATTTGTTGAGAATCTATCGGGGATATAAACTTTTAAAACTTTTAAAGTCCAACAATACTGGCTTAAGGCCATTCGGCCTTCATTCAGTATTGTTGGACTTTTCAGGGGTGTTGGAACAGGTCCGGCCACTGCCGGATCAATAATTTTAAAATATTTGTAATTCATGTATAAAAAAATGGAATGTAAATATTTTTCTGCAATTTTTCTCATTTCTCATCAAAAGTGTATGTTGTTACCACTCAGTTGAACCGTCTCGGCGAGACGGGCCGAGACGGTTCACCTGAGTGGTAACAACACGCACTTTGGGTGGGCCACGGGGACACCCAGTCGATTCGCCGGACCAATCTTATGATGCTTCCGGCACCCCAAAAGTGTATGTTGTTACCACTCAGTTGAACCGTCTCGGCAAAACATTATAGAGTGTATCCATGTTTTAGATGATAATAGTATTTATTCGCAGATTAAAGTTAAATTAAATAAATTATATTTAAATGTATTTACAAAACTATCTTTATTTCAATTATTATCAAAAGATCCAGTATTTACTATAAATAGTGGCACACATAAGTGATGTCGCAGGTGGTTGTGACGTCACTCGAAACAGTGGGGTATGGGCCCAGCTCAAACGATGTTGTTTACGGCGCCCATAAAAAATCGGGAATCATGAATCGTAAAATATTGCGACGCAACAAAAGGTGCTTTAAGCTACTTAGTTTGTGACCAGTATAAACACTGATCAACTTACAGACTCCTGCAGCTTGATATGGGTTTACTACTTCACTATATTATGCATCATGGTGGGTTACTATGATTCTAACTCGACTTAAACCTGAGCAACGACTCTGGTTGTTCCAGTGATACTCGGGTTATTCGAGTATAACACGTGAGTAACCACGAAAAATTACCAATGACTTACAATAGACTTTTAAATGCTCCGAGTGGCCGAAGCCCAAAATATTTAATAAATCGCCGTATATCGTTGATCGCAATCAACAACGTTAACAACCAAATTGCACCACTTTAAGCAATTAACTGCACTTGAAAAGAAACCACATTTCATAGACAGGTAGAGCGCGGCTCGGTCTTTGATCGTAATAAGTCAGACGCGGAGGTGCGAAAATGCCAAGCACAAACTTCGACATCACTTTCGAGTCACCGTATAGCAAAATAGCGAGAAATGAGTCTGCGGGACTTGAACAATGTTTTGAGAGATCGCATTTTTCGAGGAGTTGTATTTTGAGCCATCGCATGTAAAATACATTAAACATATAGGGAAAATTATCGGGACCGCGACGCTATTTTGAGCGAGCCCGACATTACGAGCCATCACATTTTGAGCGATCGCGATTTCACTGTATTTGGTTATTTATATCACAGTAGCAGTTAGGGCATCAATATTCTGGAGAAAACATTTCTTGTCATTTGTTTATTTCCAGATATTTCCGGTTCCCCACCCAGGAAAGCCGGGTACCGGGGTGAGGAAATTATTCCCGGATCGTTAGGCAGGGGCGTGGTCAACGACGGATCTAACAAACCACACACTGCACTGATAGTGAGTACATTTCCCCGGGGACGTCTCTCATGGAAACGGTGAAAAACATTCTCCATAATAACAACAACAATCCTCAGTTTGTATTTAACTCATTGCATGCTGGGAATCTTGTGGGTTATAAATAGTTAAAAAGTATCCGACGACAATTCATTGTATTTTATTTAATTTATCCCTGTAAATATCATAAACATGTCTTGGAATGTCACTAGAATTGAGTCCGGAGGCAAATATTCAGTATATTAAATTTTGGTATTTTCACAGCTCCAGATAAGGAATTAGTAATTGGGTATTGTCACTCCATCATTTCTTAAGCAATTGGGTATTTCAACATTTTAATTGGGTAAAATAAAATCACACTACTGTTTACACATCAACAGACATCAATTATTGAATAGTTTGCTTCGAAATAAAAACAAGTCTTGGCATTTCATTAGAATTGTCTCCTTGGAGACAATTCTAATGAAATACCAAGATATGTTTTCTTAGAAAATAAGAAAAATATGTTATATTTGTGGTCTGTTTATTGTTTTCTGCAGCATGATAAAGGTACCATAAAATTTGTATTGCTTTTTGATACTCGCTACTTCTGCTTTCAATTGGGTTTTTGGCAATTTTAATTGGGTATTTAAGCAAATATGCAGCTTATCTGGAGCTCTGTTTTCACCTCATCCTTACAGGTGAAATGTAATGTTCAACCCCATTAACCTGGCCATTAACCACCATTAAATAAATACATCGTGGCTGGTTGCCTGTGTTTGCAGTCCACGACAGAGCTGGGCACCAATGGAGTCTCCCAACACGGTGTGGACGAACGACGCCAACACATGACCTCGAATAGCGTAAACTCGCGAGGCGTGGTACACCGGTCATCTGTGGGCAACAAGGGACCAGGGCCGCCCCCACTGCCAGACAAGGGGGTCACACAGGGGGCTCCACAGGGGGTCACCAGGGCTTGGACCGGAGGCTCCCCACAGGCACAGCATGGCCAGGTGAGTTGTTGATCTTTTGTTCAATGAAGAGGCTCAACAACATATACTATGTATCACAGGTTACTGAAAAAATCGCATGTCAGAATCGTCTCTAATATAAGAGCAAGGTCAGCAACGTCGTACAACACATGCACTGTTAAAATTATGAAATTAGTACCTGACTATAACAAGTCACGTGGAATATGTGTAAACACACATCATTCAGCATCACGGTGCCGTTTACCGGGTTAAAACGTACATTGTGCATGTGATATAACATTAGTTTGGTCACCCCACCATCGTCGCAAAAAGTCGTCGAAATCAACGTCGCCTGAAAATATTAATAATCTATACAGATGGGCAGGTATTTCGCGGTATTGATAGTCTCACAGAGCATGATTCAGACTCCATCTACAGCAACTATCAGGGTTCCAACTAGTCCTTAAAGGTAAATGCCCACGCAGTAGGCACAAACTGTTCTTTATAGGAATTAAATAAGTGTATACGTGTGTCACTATTCCACCAGTTCTAAAAATTACCAGTGCCCACTATACAGATATAATATATTTATTTTGCTGATAATGACGCGCGTTGGTAATAGGCTATTTTCATATGCAAATGAGGCTTGATATTTTTTAATTATTTATACTAATTAAATTTGTCACCTGATGCGTCACCAGATTATCAAGTATGATCATTGCACATCAAAAAATAAATACAGAGAAGAAATAGTAATGTCCGTTAACATTTTAAGGAAACACGGTTATCGCCCTTGATATTAGTGTGTAAATTTATGGCTACTATTAAATGCATAATAATGCCAATCAATACGTGGAATAACGGTGAATGAATGTTTATTTTGTCAGATGATGTCTCTGATGTAAGTAACATTTTGAGCCTACTGAGTGGGCATGTACCTTTAAATTCCTGGAAAGTCATGGAATTTGGAAAAATGGATTCCAGGCCTGGAAAGTCATGGAATTTGTCTCCTTTTCTGAATAGGTCATTGAAAGTCATGGAATTTGGATTCCAGTCCAATTATTGATGTTGTTGAGCAAAGTTCAGTGCAATTTTGTGATTTTGAGCCAAACGATTTGATGTGGTTAGGGCACCTGGCACCAAATCGGGATTTTGTAAATTCAGAACTGAAGTACTACATGAAACGGTGTCGAGCCTGGAATACACTTGTGTTGGGGAGAGAAGTAACTTCTCTCCCCAACACAAGTGTATTCCAGGCTCGACACCGTTTGATCAGCATCATCCATGCAAATATGGGTCCTTGAATTTCGACAACAGGTCCTTGAAAGTCATGGAAAAGTCATGGAATTTGGTCTTCCCAAAAGAGTGGGAAACCTGAACTATGTAAATTAATCTATCTAGAACTAAATGTGCATTATTCCCACTTCGTTATACCGAATAATTGTGAATAAATATGCAAATTACCCTGTATGTTGGAAAATAATTTGACTGTCATTGTTACAGCAAAACTCACGTGATGTGACGTTATTTGTAGAAAGAGCCAATCGGAACAAGTTTAGCAGTTCAAGGGGACCATCGATTTCGACAACTTGTTGTAGCGAAAATTATGTGGACAAAATAGTGCTGTACCACAGACATCAAATACATTCTAACATGCTAAACGGCATTGTGATGCTGAATGATTTCTTTTTACAAACATTCAACATGAAATGTTACTATAAGGTAACGATTTCTATCATGTTAGCGGGTTTGACCACGCTGCTGACCTGATCATTTATATTAGAAACTATGTCACCATGTGATGTTTTCTGGCGCCTGTGACTATGTGTATAACATTGCTGTTAAATGGGCTCAAAACCCCAATCCGTCAATAATTGGAAACATGCTACAATAATTTCAACACAAAAAGATTTACATAAATTCTGAGCATTTTCATATATTTGTGACCAGTAGCCACGTTTGGATATTTTGCCAGAGTTTGTTACACACGCTAACATAATACCGGTCTATGTTAAAATAAGTCCCTCTTTAAATTGTGCAATTCTTACGGTAGTTA
This sequence comes from Conchocele bisecta, assembly GCA_029237695.1. Classification (NCBI taxonomy): domain Eukaryota; kingdom Metazoa; phylum Mollusca; class Bivalvia; order Lucinida; family Thyasiridae; genus Conchocele; species Conchocele bisecta. The sequence goes on from CM055269.1 coordinate 55,048,415, forward strand.
AAAAGTTGTAATTAGTACATTTTTCTTACACCCATCCAATTTCTAGACCAGGCGTATTAATTTCAGATTACACTTTGGATTATAAAAATAAAATTTAAGGCTATTTTTATGCCATGACCATTTTTGACTGTATACTGCTTATCTGTCCCTTTTTACCAATTATTTACCGAGTACACAATATTTCACATAAAAAATAAAAAATAGTTGTTTTAATTATGCACAGAAGTATATGTTGTTACCACTCATTGGAACCGTCTCAATGAGACGGTTCCAATGAGTGGTGACAACATTTAGTTTTGAGAATAAGTAAGAAAAATAGCAAATATTATTTCAATTTATTGATATCCCATCCCATGTAGGTGTATTCAACCTGAAATGGATTAATATCAGACATGGACAGCAATAACAAATACAGGTTCCCCACGGGTATTTGTAGCTAACATACTTAATCCGGATTTACAATATATATAAACTACCGAGACATGACCCAGGTTTACTAATACCATAGTAGACTAAAGTATATAACATATACCAGAGTCATTTGCAGTAAGGATACACATAGTATTGAGGTATAGACATGTTTAAATATTGTTTTCTTATTTTACAGGGCCCGGTTGCTCAAAGCTTATGTTAGCTTAACAGACTGTTAAATCCTTAGCATTGCTAAGGATTTAACAGTCTGTTAAGCTAACAGAGGTTTTGAGCAACCGGGCCCAGGTATATGCTATTGTTTGATGAAATGCAGATTGATTGATAAGATTGTATCATTCATTCACATTGATGTATAATGTACAACTATATTTAAAATTACTTTTTGTCGCGCTTGCTTGCCATTAGCGCGATGTAGTCAGCACATTGGCGTACATATAGACGGACGTACATGTGTCCAGGTTAAAATTAAAAAATTTTGGTTAAATTTTTTGGTTAAAGTTTTTCGGTATACTATCAAAGACTCGCTGGGCACGACATGCGGGCCTCGGCCATCTAGTACTGAATTTTCATTGGTCAAAATCCATGTTGCCCACAGATGTTGCCAAAAACCCAATTTGAATCAGAAGTAGCGAGTATCAAAAAGCAATACAAATTTTGTGATACCTTTATCGTGCTGCAGAAAACAATAAACAGAACATAAATATAGGATATTTTTCTTATTTTTCCATGAAAACACATCTTGGTATTTCATTAGAATTGTCTACAAGGAGACAATTCTAATGAAATGCCGAGACATGTTTTCATTTCGAAGCAAACTATTCAATAATTGCTGTCTGTTGATGTGTAAACAGTAGTGTGATTTTATTTTACCCAATTAAAATGTTGAAATACCCAATTGCTTCAGAAATGATGGAGTGACAATACTCAATTACTAATTCCTTATATGGAGCCCTGTGTACATGTATACTGTGATTTTCATTGATAAGAATGAACATTTGTTTGTGTTGTGTCAGCACGCTGACGTCATTCGTCACATCACATGGTGTCGTGTGTGGCTGTGACTCAAAATGGGACTTACGGGTGTTGTGACCAGTGTAGCTCCCGATCAAATATCACACTCTTGTAGCTGGATAGCGCTCTATATAGCTTGTTAGAAGCGTGATGGACTGGTGAACAGTGCAGATCCTGATCAGACTGTGCGGATGCACAGTCTGATCTGGATCTACACTGGTAGCAGAACCCATAAGCCCCATTTCTCCAGTCACAGCCACATTTGACCTATGAAACATTTTCAAATACTGATTGACCTGGATATAGTGTATATGCGTCAATGTTCTTGTGATTTCAGGCAAATGGTCCCACCAATAGCAGCACAACAGTTGAAGACAGGTTGAGACAGCTAATACACAAAAACAGCGGCAAGCGTGTCAACAACAACAACAACAACAACAACAATAACAACAACAACAACAATGTAGACAGCAAGGTACATGTAATATAATATCAGCTTTGTTTTTCATGTGTGTGTATTACGGGTTGGTGGTGGAATCAATGTACACTGCGTGACCTTGTGCCGAGAATATAATCAGCTCTGTTTGTTTCCATCATGCGTGCGGATTGATGGTGTAATGCTTTTACTTAACACAGATTTCTAACATTGGGCGTGGTTTGTGATACATCATGACAACAACGGGTCTAATGACTTTCTTTCAACGCATATGTGGCTGTGACTGGAGAATTGGGACTTGCGGGTTTTGCGACCAGTATAGATTCAGATCAGCCTGTGCTTAACCAGTCATTTTTAACAAGCAAACCAATCTGTGCTTAACCAGTCATGCTTAACAAGCAATATATATTGTTAATAGGCTACAGGAGTGTGATATTTGATCAGGAGTAGCTCCTGATCAAATAGCACACTCCTGTAGCCTGATAACAATCTACATTGCTTGTTAAGCATGACTGGTTAAGCACAGATTGGTTTGACTGGTTAGGCACTGGTCAGAAATCACACAAGCCCCATTTCTCTAGTCACAGCCACTTATGAGCATCCTGATTACAAGTGTACTTATAGACAAGTGAAACCCAGCCACTAATGAGCATCCTGATTACAAGTGTATAGACAAGTGAACCCTTCAGAGATTGGGACAAAGGGATTGAGACTGATAACATCCCTGATGCAGCCAAATCTACTCCAACACTTATATGTAGTTAGAAAAAAAAATTTATGTTGAAAAAGGCTTCCCTGAACAGGGAAGCCTTTTTCAACATAACAAAAACATTCCAACTACATACCACACATCCGATTATTTTATGGAATTCAAGAAGTTATCAGAACTTCACAACGGTACTAAGCCTAGTTAAGTTATTATTTATTGTTGATTTATTACAAGCTCTGTATGAAAGACTGCATAACATTTTAATAAATAATGTAGAATTAAGATGCATGAAAAATAATACTAGGGCTGTAGAGCAATGCTGACTGCTAGTTCATCAATTCATTAACACATTTCATGCTGAGGATACGCCATTATGTTGGCGGAAAATTCTAAATGTTTTCCTTCTATGCCCTCAGAAGTATATGTTGCATCCACCATTTGAACCGTCTTGTTGAGACGGTTCCAATGAGTGGTCACAACATATACTTTCATTGAGAAATAACAAAAATATATATTTTATTTTTTTTTTAATTTACACCCGTAAAGGTGTATTCCGCATGTAATGGGTTAAATAATGCTTATTTGGCATACGTTTGGGGTATTTGTATAAAATACATTTAATACTGGTTATACATTTATTGTGTAGTCCTAATTTCTCAATTCATTAACCCTTCCTACGCTGTTGACGGAAATTGCCGTCTGCTGTTTTTCATTTTTGCTTTAATTCTTAAAAAAAACAGGTTTTTGTCGAGAAATATTGAAAATAAAACATTTCCAGCAGACGACAACATTTAATTCAGCGTAGTAAGGGTAAAAGCTGAATATGGAAGTATTCTTAACCCTTACAATGCTGAATTAATTTTTGCCGTCTGCTGTTTATATTGTTTAATTCCCATGTTTATCAATAAAACATAGTTTGGTAGCACTTTAGAATCATTTCCAATTGCATTGATAAAATAGACAAAATATGATATGAAATAACAGCAGACGACATTTTCGTTTCCCGCATTCTAAATTCTAAGGGTTCATATCAATGCTTGAAGTAATGTGCCCTTGACCAATCACATAGCTCATTAAAAACTGGATATGGGTAAGGCGCCCTTGATCAATCACATAGCTCATTCAAATCTGGATATGGGTAACGTGTCCTTGACCAATCACATAGCTCATTAAAATCTGATATGGGTAAGGCGCCCTTGACCAATCACATAGCTCATTAAAATCTGGATATGGGTAATGTGTCCTTGACCAATCACATAGCCCATTAAAAACTGGATATGGGTAAGGCGCCCTTGACCAATCACATAGCTCATTAAAAACTGGATATGAGTAAGGCACCTTGACCAATCACATAGCTCATTAAAATCTGGATATGAGTAAGGCACCTTGACCAATCACATAGCTCATTAAAAACTGGATATGAGTAAGGCACCTTGACCAATCACATAGCTCATTAAAATCTGGATATGGGTAAGGCACCCTTGACCAATCACATAGCTCATTAATATCTGGATATGGGTAAGGCGCCGTTGACCAATCACATAGATCATTAAAATCTGGATATGGGTAAGGCGCCCTTGACCAATCACATAGCTCATTGAAATATGGATATGGGTAATGTGTCCTTGACCAATCACATAGCTCATTAAAATCTGGATATGGGTAAGGTGCCCTTGACCAATCACATAGCTCATTGAAATATGGATATGGGTAATGTGACCTTGACCAATCACATAGCTCATTAAAAACTGGATATGGGTAACGTGTCCTTGACCAATCACATAGCTCATTAAAAACTGGATATGGGTAAGGCACCCTTGACCAATCACATAACTCATTAAAAACTGGATATGGGTAAGGCGCCCTTGACCAATCACATAACTCATTAAAAACTGCATATGGGTAAGGCGCCATTGACCAATCACATAGCTCATTAATAACTGGATATGGGTAAGATGCCCTTGACCAATCACATAGCTCATTAAAATCTGGATATGGAAGTATGCTTAATATTTTGATTCATTAAAAAAATGCTTCCTTTGCCTAATTCATAATTCATTAACAGCCCAGTATGATGGGATTAATGCTTTATTATAATACATTGTTTTTAGCCAGGTTTTTTGGAAAAAAAATCCAGGCTATTGGATTGTCGAAAGCGCGGGGGCGGGCGGGCGTCGGGCGGGCGGCGGGCGGCGTCCACAATCAATGTTAAGTTTTCGTGTTTGAGTCCATTTCTTTGTTACTGTACCATCTAGGACCACCAAACTTTCACAGCTTCATAATCAAAGGGTGCCCACCACATATCACTATCCAACATGTTACTTTTTTTTTAACTTGACCCATTTTTTCCGCGCATTCGACTTAGCCATTTTCAATGTTAAATTTTCGCGTTTACAATGTTAAGTTTTCGTGTTTAAGTCCATTTCTTTGGTACTGTTCCACCTAGGACCATTAAACTTTCACAGCTTCATAATCAAGGGGTGCCCACCACATATCACTATCCAACATGTTACTTTTTTTTTAACTTGACCCATTTTTTCCGCGCAGTTGACTTTCCCATTTTCAATGTTAAGTTTTCGCGTTTACAATGTTAAGTTTTCGTGTTTAAGTCCATTTCTTTGGTACTGTACCACCTAGGACCACCAAACTTTCACAGCTTCATAACCAAGGGGTGCCTACCACATACAACTATCCAACATGTCACCATTTTTTTACCTTCACCTATTATTTCTACGTAATTGACTTAGCCATTTTCAACGTTAACTTTTTAACGTACGTCTGGTTAAAACTTTTTTGTTATACTATATCTCTGCAACTGCTTCGCCCATTACCTTGAAACTTCACATGGGTGTTTATCATCATCCATATTTTCATTCTACCCCCCAACCGTGCGGCCCCTGTGCCCAATGTCAAGGTCAAATTACTTTGAATTTTTTTGTTAAAGTTTTTTCGTGTACTATATCTCTGCAACTGCTTCACCCAATACCTTGATACTTCACATGGGTGTTTATCATCATTGTCGCACCTGCTTGCGGAAAGCGCGATCCTGTGCCCAATGTCAAGGTCAAATTACTTTGAATTTTTTTGTTAAAGTTTTTTTTTGTGTACTATATCTCTGCAACTGCTTCACCCAATACCTTGATACTTCACATGGGTGTTTATCATCATTGTCGCACCTGCTTGCGGAAAGCGCGATCCTGTGCCCAATGTCAAGGTCAAATTACTTTGAATTTTTTTGTTAAAGTTTTTTCCTGTTCTATATCTCTGCAACTGCTTCACCCAATACCTTGATACTTCACATGGGTGTTTATCATCATTGTCGCACCTGATGCGGAAAGCGCGATATCGTCGGCATTTTGGCATACGTCCGTCCGTTCGTCCGTGTGTCTGGTTAAAGTTTTTTGGTTAAAGTTTTTCCATCTACTATATCTATTTTTTTAGTGTCCATGCCTCGCCCCAAGGCGCGACATGCAGGCCACGGCCATCTAGTCTACAAAAAGTGGATATAATTATGTTATCCAAGTGTCTATGCTTGGAAAAAACCTGGCCTTCGTGGCTTTGCCTCGTTTCTTGTTATATTGTTAAATTAGTGAAGTATGGCTATTACTCATTTTTGCAAGTTTCCTAATATACTAATATTACAATCATGTAGATGATATGCATTATGTGGAAATAAATGTATTGCACACTGGTTATGGTTAGCAGTACTTCAATTAACCCATTAAAGACGATTATAGTAGTATGAATCATTTTAGGGTGGGAGGGGATCCTATTTTCTATATTTCATCTCAAAAGTATATGAGACGTTTCAAATGTGTGGTAACGACATATACTGTTATGGAGAAATAAACAAAATAATGAGATTTTTTTTCAACAAAAATTATTGTATCCTTAGACTGAAATGGGTTAATATTTTATGTATCCCATTTTTATGTCTGGGGATATATACAGTAATTGCCACACTCTGTCCATCTGTCTGTCCGAGATATGCTTCAAAGTTTCATTGTTAAATAAATTACTGGCTTACCAACATTGTTATCCGAATCTCTAATATTTGTCAAACGTTATTAATTTGCCTTTAAATAAACAGAAAGTTCTAATGCTTTCCAAAAGTTCTTGCATTTTGCTTTCCAAAAGCTTGGTATCAGCGTTTTATTTTTCATGAAAATTTCCCCTATATTCCAGTATGATGGTGATCTCTCGCATTTGACGTGAAAAATTCATGATGGTTGGCCTGCTTATTCTTATTTATAAAGATAACTACATATCGGGTATGACCCCTTCCTGATATCTGTGGTCCTTTCGATGTGACTTGAAACTGAGGTCCCGTCCCTACGTGACCTTAGCTGTTGCTCGGACATAAAACCCATTCACATTTTTACCTGATGTCAGTGCATATTCTATTGACCTTTTCAACCCTACAGACAAAAAAGCAAACATTTGCAAGCACTGTAAGTCCAGATGATCCAACTTCTTATAAGCCGTCTCATCAGGATCTGCAGTGTTTGTCAGCATTTGTCAGATATATTAAAAATAACCTTTTTGCCGATTAACCCTTTCAACACTACAGGCCTGTATAGTGGTATTAGCAAACAGTGGAGATCCAGATGAGCCGGCTCGTGACGAGCCGTTTCATCAGGATCTGCACTTTTTGCAAGTATTTTCATATTTTTGGGAACAAAAACACCCCCTTTTCATAAATGGAGTAGTTTGAAAATCATTTTGTGACGATTGGATTGGTTGCAAAATTAACATATAAACATCCATTCCAGTTACTTAGGGGTGAACGTATTAATGGAATACTCCAGAAATTAACATGGAACTGTTCGGTGTTTAGGGGTAAAAGGGTTAATAACATGCTGAACTTGAATTAGCACTATGCATGGAGAGTTGCCACCACCTCTGTGCAGTTACCATAGCAACAGTAGAAAGTCCTGCTCGTTTGAGACGGCTGGCTGGTCAGCTGACACTGTATATTTTGCATGCACAGGGTTATCGTAGTGGTTTTCATGGTGGCGGTAGTGAAGTCTTTGACGACGGCGAATTGCTAGTTGTCCCACAACCCCAATCACGATATAGCCCCGATTTCGAAATGATGATGGTCGGTAACCAAGGATACGGGCCAGGTTACCGGCACGGAACCAATCAACAACGAGCTCAGAGGTCAAATCCAGGTTATGTGGTAGGTGATCTATTTTATATTTGTATTATGTGATTTATGTTCGGTTTGTGGTTTTATAGTATACTAATATGCACTTCATTTGACTAATGTGGTACATGTATCTTGTTTATTTGTAATCATTAGCAATCCTATCATGGAAACGTCACCAATGTGGCACCCTTTTTAATTTACTGCTACACCGCTATCTTAATTTTTTGTCGTCTGCTGTTTATTTTCTATTTTCCATTTTTATCATCAATTCATGCTTTGACAGCACTTCAGAATCATTTCCATTGGAAATGATTGTGAAATGCTGTCAAAACATGTTTTTATTGAGAAATAAGGCAAGATATAAAAGCAACAGCAGACGACAATTGCTGTGTGTAGTGGTCTAAGGGTTAAAGGCACTGGGACTCAGAAAGTGCTAAAACAAATAACTTAACAAATATTTTAGTTGCATATTTCTGACTCAATTGTATATATGAGTAGCCGAAAAAAATATTGGGGTTTGTAAAAAAATGTTAATAAACAAATTTATTTCTCTCGGTAGTATTTTAATATCATTTTTACAACTAAAAATGTTATTTTTACTTTTTACAAATTAAATTTGATCAAATAAAAATGTGTGATTTACGGTATTAATTGTTAGGTCATTTACAGTCCGTAACAAAACGCCACATTTTCAATACCTGAGACGTAATCTGTGACATAGTGCCTTTAAGCAAACAAATATTTGGCTACGACTGGAGAAATGGGACTTATGGGCTTTGCGAACAGTGTAGTTCCAGATAAGCCTGTGCATCCGCACAGTCTGATCAGGATCTGCACTCTTCACCATTTCACCAATCAGTAGCCGATTTCACCAACATTGCAAAGTATACTTTTCTAGCAAAGTGTACTTTGAGGGAGAAATTTTCAATTTTAGGATAAATTTATTAATTTTTATTATACTGAATTTATTACATTATCACAGCCATTTTGGCTGTGATAATGTAATAAATTCAGTATTATAATTCTGCATACTTTTAATCATCAAATATATACAGTTGTTAGTTCTGTATGAAATAATAATGCATTTCCAGAAAAATAAATGATTTCTCCCTCAAAGTATACTTTGCTAGAAAAGTATACTTTGCAATGTTGGTGAAATGGGTTACAGAAGCTGCACAGTTCACTGTATCCAATGAGCCCCAGTTTTTCCAGTCACAGCCAAATATAATTCACTGACCAAAAAGTCACTACCGGTATTATCCCTGCTTGATTGCCAATGATATGCATGTTTGCATGACGTTGTAGTACCTAGAGATGTATATATACCATGGCAATACATAACAATAATTCCAGCACAAAACTATTTACACAATTCCCTAACATTTGATTGGCCCGTAGCAAGTCTCTGTCCAAAATTTATATCCCAGTAAACTCCCACGCCGAACTACTTTCTACAGGTGCGCTGTCAGTGCTGTCAATGTAAACAAATGGCTGCCGTCTGTCAAAATAAACACATTTTCTTGATGAATTTATTTCAAATGCTGGAATTATAAGGAATGAATGGCCTTTTTGTGGAATTTATCGGGGATATAAACTTTGAAAAGTTGCGGGAATACTGGACGAGGCCTTCCGGCCTTCGTTCAGTATTCCCGCGACTTTTCCAAGTTTATACCCTGATAAATTCCACAAAAAAGGCCATTCATTCCTATAGTGTTTGTCACAAATTGAACAATAAAAACACACTTGGATTTTATATTTGCAGTTTATTTTGAGTGGTTGTCACAGTGTTCTTTGTAGGAATTAAATATGTGTATAATTGTGTCACTATTCCACCAGTTCTAAAGATTACGAGTTGCCTGTTATACATGTATAATCATTTAGTAATATGCAAATGAGGTATGGTATTTTTTAATTATTTATACTAATTAAATGCGTCACCTGAAAAAATAATATTTTCGACAGATTATAAAGTATGATAATTGCACATCAAAAAATAAATACAAAGTATAGATATTAATTTTTGTTAATATTTTAAGGAAACACGGTTATCGCCCCTGATATCAGTGTGGAAAGTTACATCTGATATAAAATGTATAATACTGCCAATCATTACGTGTGGTAATGGTGAATTAATGTTTATTTTGCCAGGAAATGTCTCAGATGATGTCTCTGATATAAAGAACATTTTGTGCCTAATGACTGGGCATGTACCTTTAACCTATTAAGGTTCTCAGAGGTGCTTGTTTCCAAACTATAGTCTGTTTCATGAAAGCTGCCAAAATTTTACGGCCATATAAACAATTCAAAAACCATATTTTTTTCGATAGTATTAAATTAAAGGAAAATTTAAGAATGAGCCTTCTTTTTATTTCGTGAAATTTGGTCAAATATTGATTTTATTGCGCAAAAACAATTTCCAAATTTTTTTGAATTTCAAAAATACTGGACCGATTTTTAAAATTTAACTTGTTTTCTTAGTTACATCATATCCAAGCTATCTAGTCAGGTTTCGGAGTCAATTTCCAAACTTTTTCGTTTTTTGACTCCTCCCACACTCCCTTACCTCTTTTTTCCCCCATGTTAAATTCCCATAGAGAAATCAATTTTTCGTAATAAAATCAATATTTGACCAAATTTCACGAAATAAAAAGAAGGCTCATTCTTAAATTTTCCTTTAATTTAATATTATCCAAAAAAATATGGTTTTTGAATTGTTTATATGGCTGTAAAATTTGGGCAACTTTCGTGAAACAGACTATAGGTGAATTGTAGACATTTTACCATCCTTACTACAGCTTACTGACCTGTGATTATCATTGCTAGTTTAATTCCCATTGGTCAACCATCAATCTGCATTATGTGGTCTTTGACCAAGCAGTATTGTTATCAATTCAGTGTGCCCTGATCAGATGGTGTGAATGGGTATGCTGATCGATCTGGAGCTACACTAAGCTATAATCAATATCATGTGAAACACAATGTTAACTTGTTCAATGTTATGGTCCATAGTACCATTATCCACAAACAGCGCAGACCCAGATAAGCCTGTTGTTCATGGTTAGTTGTCTGTCACCAGTAGCCTATTTTACCAACATTGCAAAGTATACTTATCTAGCATTTTATACTTTGAGGGAGTACCGTAATCATTATTTTTCCCGAAATGCATTATTTCATATAGAACTAACGACTGCATATATTTGATGATTAAAAGGATGCAGAATTATTATACTGAATTTATTACATTATCACAGCAATTTTAGAATTTATTACATTATCACAGCCAAAATGGCTGTGATAATGTAATAAATTCAGTATAATAAAAATTAATAAAGTTATCCTTAAATTGAAAATTTCTCTCAAAGTGTACTTAGCAATTTTGGTGAAATAGACTACAGGGCCTGCACCGTTGGTGGAAGTTTTCTTTTCATTACTTTTCATTGTCTAAAAATGTTCCAATATGTGGCATAATGTGACAATTTATATCATAACTGTTATTCATAGTGGTGAAATAAAATTTGCTATCTGTTGTAGAGTTTTCATTCAATTATTATATCAATGTATGGGATCACGTGGTGGTGTAATGATGTGATGTAATGTACGTTTCACGTGGGTGGTGGTCGGGCGAATGAGACGGCGTAAATTAACGTATATAGTTTTGTTATTGTAAATATTCAGTTCTGATTTTGGGATTCCCCCCCCCCATTTGTACATGTACTTGAACATGTACATGTACTTGTACAGGTAATATATGGGATTTAGTACTAAATCCATTGACCCGGCCTTAAATGACCTTAGCTGTCGATAGGCCGTTAAACCCCAACAAACAAACAAACAAAAATGTACGTTTCACATCATTTTTACTGTATATTTATTTTAAACGAACTGAGAGAGGTTACACACTTTTTTGATATAACACATCATGTATGTGTATGTGGAAAACTCGACATTCACTCTCTCCCCCCCCCCCCCAAAGTAACTGGTATGGACTCTTCCCTGTGGTCTTTTGGACTATTCCATTAATGAGAAAAGGGATGTTTCGTCAAATAAGAAAATACAGTGCGGATCACGATAATACAGCTCTTTACCAGCCGGATATCTGGATCTGCACTGTTTGCGAAAATGATATAGAGGTATGTAGCGTTGAAAGAGTTAAATATAATGTTAACCCTTAGACCGCTACTCACAACAATTGTCGTCTGCTGTTGCTTTTATATCTTGCCTTATTTCTCAATAAAAACATGGTTTGACAGCACTTCAGAATCATTTCCAATGGAAATGTTGTAAAATATTCTAAAGTGCTGTCAAAGCATGTTTTTGATGATAAAAATGGAAAATAGAAAATAAACAGCAGACGACAAAAAAAATAAGATATCGGTCTTAGGGTTAGACTGTCCAAGGGATGAAACCCATACTTGTACTTGCTTGTTTATGTGATATAATTACATTGATTACATGACTTGATGTCATTGGGTGTCACCCTGCTAACAAAATGTCAGTTTGAAGGCTGAGTCTCGGAATTCCTACGCCTCCGGTCCGTCAGTGACAGTCAGAAATAGAGAAAACCAGGCTACACTGTAGTGTATTTTGATAACAAGTTTATCCGGAGGCTCCGGATAAACTTGTTATCAAAATACACTAGCCTGGTTTTCTCTATTTCTGACTGTCACTGATCTGTTGAAATGGGTATTATGGGATTTGGGACCAATGTAGCTCCTGATCAAATACCACACTCCTATATAGCCTGATCATAATATATATTGCTTGTTAGAAGCGTGGCAGGTGTTTCATTGATGGAATGGCAAATAGTGCAAATCCTGATCAGACTGCACAGCTGATCTGAATCTGCACTGGTCGCAAAACCCATAAGCCCAATTTCTCCAGTCACAGCCACATACAATCAAAATTGTGCAAAAGGCCACAAACGAATAGCAATTACCAGTTATGCAATACTACATAAATGAACCTATGAACAAAGACCACCTGTGAACAAAGGCCAGATTGTTCTATTTGCCTGGTTGGCCTTTTAATATTCACAGGTTTGACATGTACATGGCTCAAATTTTATTCTATTTTTGTTCAGCCATCGAAGCCCAGTGAGAGATGGCAGGGTGCGCGGGCCGACATCATGGACAAGCAGCCGAAGCGGTCGCCCATCATCCGGGCCCGCCCAAACCCGCCTGCCCAGACAGTGCCTGGGGCGACTGGGCGCGATAATTATGCATTTACTCCCGACGGGAGCCCGGCTGCTCTGGCTAGTGGCAAAAACACACCCACTGCAGCATCCAAACCATTGAATAGGTACGTATTCTCTGATATGACATTCTAAACCACTGAATAGGTACGTATTCTCTGATATGACATCTAAACCACTGAATAGGTACGTATTCTCTGATATGACATCTAAACCACTGAATAGGTACGTATTCTCTGATATGACATCTAACCCACTGAATAGGTACGTATTCTCTGATATGACATCTAAACCACTGAATAGGTACGTATTCTCTGATATGACATCTAAACCACTGAATAGGTACGTATTCTCTGATAACATCTAAACCACTGAAATAGGTACGATTAATCTGATATGACATCTAACCACTGGAATAGGTTACGTATTCTCTGATATGACATCTAACCCACTGAATAGGTACGTTATTCTTGATATGACATCTAACCCCAACCCCTGAATAGGTACGTATTCTCTGATATGACATCTAAACCATTGAATTAGGTACGTATTCTCTGATATGACATCTAAACCACTGAATAGGTACGTATTCTCTGATATGACATCTAAACCACTGAATAGGTACGTATTCTCTGATATGACATTCTAACCCACTGAATAGGTACGTATTCTCTGATATGACATCTAAACCACTGAATTCTATGATATGACATCTAAACCACTGAATAGGTACGTATTCTCTGATATGACATCTAAACCACTGAATAGGTACGTATTCTCTGATATGACATCTAAACCACTGAATAGGTACGTATTCTCTGGATATGACATCTAAACCCATGAATAGGTACGTATTCTCTGATATGACATCTAAACCACTGAATAGGTACGTATTCTCTGATATGACATCTAAACCACTGAATAGGTACGTATTCTCTGATATGACATCTAACCCACTGAATAGGTACGTATTCTCTGATATGACATCTAAACCACTGAATAGGTACGTATTCCCTGATGACATCTAAACCACTGAATTCCCTGATATGACATCTAAACCACTGAATAGGTATGTATGTTCTGATGCACTCGAGCCACTGAATAGGTACGTATGTTGTCATGTGAGGTACTGGTATGTTTAAAAATGTGCTTGCCAACTTAACATGGTTCCCTAATATTACCATATTCCACTTCAATTTTGCACTTCCAAGCTTCTCAGTTGTACAAAATTTAAAATCTGCTGTCGGACCAAATGTATCAATGTTGCACTTAAGAACTGTGTACAAAGTTTAATGAAACATGTATTTATCTTTATTATATACTTGCCCATATATACATAGCTATATGATGTAAATACAATATCAGTATTTCCGGTATCTATATTCATATGCACACCTGCTAAGCTTGTGTAGGCTGCAAAAAGTTGCCAATTGACTCCGAAACCTAGCTAGATAGCTTGGAAATGATCTAACTAAGAAAACAAAAGTTAAATTTCCAAAATCGCTCTAACTATTTCTGAAATTAGAAAATTTTAAATTTAGATCAAATTTAATATTATCAAAATAAATATTGTTTTTGCATTGTTTATATAGCCGTAAAATGAAGGCAGGTTTCGTGAAACAGACAGTAATTTCACACCACTCAATGAACATATACATGTACATATAATATGTCATATTCATTGCACAAATGTGAATATCTTCTATATTTTATTTCAGTTCCCATAAGCCTGGTGGCAGTGACCTTCGCAATGCCTGGAACAAGTTGTACGGACCCAATATTCCAGCCCCTAATGGAGCCCCTGCTGGGCCCGGCAGCCAACCCCCTAATGGGGCCCCAGGGCCAGAGATCCAGAGGGGGAACAACCTGCGGTCATCCCACGGCCCACATCCCCGCCCAACCGCCGGCCAGTATTCTGTATGTGTATACAAACTTTATTCCACTTCACCCATATTTCCCAGGTTTATCCTAGGGTTATCTGTATCAAATTTCACCAAAATTGCTAAGCATACTTATCTAGCTAAGTATACTTTGAGGGAGTAATCATTTATTTTTCCCGAAATGCATTATTTCATATAGAACTAACGACTGCATATATTTGATGATTAAAAGTGTCTAGAATTATTTTTCTGAATCCAGTATAATAAAAATTAATAAATTTATCCTTAAATTGAAAATTTATCCCTCAAAGTGTACTTAGCATGATAAATAGGGGTGTAACGATACACCTACCTCACGATACAATACATATTGCGATGTTTGGGTCACGATACGTATCGCGATACTAGTACCTCATTCACAAAATACAATTTCAATGGTCAATATGTTCTTGATATAATGCATAAATTCAAATAAAACATATTCCCCGATATACTGGAGCCTCTTTATAATGTTTTAGATGGGCAATATAGGTCGCCAACATGGCATGGTAAACTGCGTTATAAATTGTCCAAATGACATTAAATTTTTCATGTCGCTAATATTCAATGCCCCACCCATTTTTTTTTACACGCTCCCTCATAGTGCGTTTAAAAATAAATAAATTCCTATGTGAATGCTATAATTGACAACTGTTCATAATATAATATGTTATTTACAGATAATTTCAACCACAACATGTCAGATTAACTGCGAAAAATAGCTTTAAAAACTTTTCATTTCTTATTTCCTGGTTTCAGACATGAACCGGAAACGGAGTTTTAATATTTACGGTTAGGATTTATGGAATACCGCACCGCGTTATCGATCTCAGTAAACTTGAAGGTTGGAATTGCAATTGTTATGACATGTGGTTGTGTATTATTCTTCCCGATAATTTAATTTTATAATTAGTATTCGTAAAATTGCCCAACAATAATGTCTCGTTATCACGCAATTTGGGATTTCAAAGCATTGAATTGTGAAGACAGTATCGAATCGAATATCAGGGTCACGTATCGTGAATCGCATTAAAATAGGCTATAGGAAAGCCAGACATGGTACAGGTATGGGGGTGCAGGCGCGGATCCAGGATTTCGGGTTAGGGGGGGGGGCGTTACTATTTTGCAAAATAGTCTACCGAGCTCGGGATAGCGCTAATGGGGGACTGGGGGCATTCCCCCCCCCCAGGCATTTTTTTGAAATCTACATCACATTTCCTGCGTTCTGGCGCATTTTGGCACTGTCACAGTATGTTTAGACATGATTTTTGATTGAAAACGTTTAAATTTTGAAACAATAAGAAAACGACCGAAAAATGCATGGAATACATGGCACTTGGCATGAAACGTGCCTTGTAACTTGTAAAAGATCTTTACTCGGCGAATTTTTAGGGGTGGGGGGGCGCACGCCGGGTCCGTCCCCCGCTGAATCCGCCCATGGGGTGGGTATGTACGATCATGTATGTATATTGTATCATGCTCTAAGTACTTATCCTTTACCCTTTCATCTCTAAATATCGGAAATGGAATATTCCACGATATATTTGGGCTATTCTAATCATCATAAAAGAGGTACATGTATTGTTTTAAATCTGAAAATCATTTATACAATTAGTTTACTGCAGTTCAATGTGTCTTTTTCAGTAGCCTATTTCACCAACATTGCAAAATATAATTTTCTAGCAAAGTATACTTTGAGGGAGTAATCATTTATTTTCCCCGAAATGCATTATATCATATAGAACTAACGACTGCATATATTTGATGATTAAAAGTGTGTAGAATTATTTTTCTGAATTTATAATGATTATGTAATAAATTCAGTATAATAAAAATTAATAAATTTATCCTTTATTTTGTAAACGTATTTCATGAAATTACGCAGATGTCTGAAGGTACAAAATCCCATGGCGTGTCTCAAATGTGAACATTTGACCTAGTTCTGGATTTCGTGTCCTTTTTATTGATTATTGTAAGACAATGCTAGCAAGCATTTGTTCCATGAACTCAGGATATTGCACAATAATTCCAGCACAAAAATATTTACACAATTCCCTGACATTTGATTGGTCCGTAGCAAGTCTCTGTCCAAAATTTATATCCTACTAAACTCCAATGCCAAACTACTTTCCGTAACCGTCTTAAGAAAACGGAAAATAAACACATTTTCTTGATGAATTTATTTCAAATGCTGGAATTATAAGGAATGAATGGCCTTTTTGTTGAAGTTATCGGGGATATAAACTTGGAAAAGTCGCGGGAATACTGGACGAGGCCTTCCGGCACAAATTGAACAATAAAAACACACTTGGATTTTATATTTGCAGTTTATTTTGAGTGGTTGTCACGGATCTGCAAATGCCCTGACCATCCTACAACATCGATGCCAAGGTTGTTGTTTCCATGACAAAGCTCCTGTCCATGCTTTTCTTGCCATGCACATGCTTTGGCACATATGAAAATGTAGATGTGAGAGGGAAATTGGCTTTATGGCATTATTGGCCAGTGTAGCTCCTTATTTGCTAGTCTACTCAAGCAGCCTACTGTCTTTTTCACAAAACCACAAAATATATAGACAATGCAAAAACAATATGTTTTTCGATAATAGTAAATTTTTAAAAAAATTAAGAATGAGCCTTCTTTTTATTTTGTGAAATCTGGCTAGATAACTTGGTAATTATCTAACTAAGAAAACAAAAGTTATTTATTGAAAATTGGTCCGCTATTTTTGAAATTAGAAAAATGTCCCCATGTAAAATTCCCATAGACCTTTTCACTCTGTGAAGAAGTATATGGGGATTTAACATGGCGACATTGTTTTTTCTCAATAAAATCAACATTTGACCCAATTTCACAAAATAAAAAGAAGGCTCATTCTTAAATGTTGATAAAATTTAATATTATTGATAAAATTATTGTTTTTTCATTATTTTTAGCTGCAATATTTGGGCAGATTTCGTGAAACAGAGACGAATAAAGATATGGTGCATGTGTCACTGATTAACTGTCAACAGTGTGGATGTGCAGGCCGAGCTGGGTCTACACTGGTCACAATTGCCATTAGCCTCATTTCACAGATCACAGTAAATAGTATAATTTATATTATTTATGTTGTATATAACTCCCTTGCATTTCATTACTGCAGGTAAAGTTTGCCCCCAGTACTCCAAACATGTCTGCCCGCCCTGTATCAGCGCCTGCCCCGGAACATATGCAGCAGGTTCACTTTGATGCCCAGGGTCAAGGTCATGTGTCATTCGAAGGTCGTCTGCAAAGTCAGGGTCACTTCCATGACCAGGAACAGCTTGACAAAATAGACAGACAAGGACAAGTTAACCAACATACCTCATTTCAACGTGAAAGTCCGATGGGTCAGAGTTCAAGTACCCAAGGTAATTTGGAAGGGTCAACTTCTAGTCAGATGAGTGGGTCGTCACATCCAGGCGCGTCGGGACCAACTCCGGTGAAATCACAGTTCGATGGTCATGGCAAGTCCAGTTTAAGTAGTCCATCCAGTCCGGGTAGTCCTGACTATGCCATAGGCCCCGCCGCTAAATACCCAGAAATGAGCAGCCAGCTGTTGTCATCGAGACGACCTTCAGGTTACTCACAAGTGAACTCGCAACATAAACAGGCACATGAAAAAACACATAACATCAATGACAGCAAACATTCAGGTAGTAAAAATCATAATATATCATTCGCGGAGACGACCTCGTCTGACAAAAACAGCACCGACATAAATATTTCCCGTCAGTTACACTTCTCGGATGAATTAACTTCAGCATTGCAGGCTAATCATAATTCTCCATCTAAAAACAAACACATTCCTGGATATAGTGTTGAAGACATTGACCCAGACTCGCGCGACCTTCAAAGTCGGAGTATATTCGACTACGAGCCATCTCCTAGTGAGTCGACATCGAGATCTGTCACTCCTCCATTACCTCCTCTGTCGCCCACAAACACCTCCCTCGCCTCGGATTCCCCAAGAGGAAACCCCTCACCCAAGCTTGGAAGGTCATTAAGTGCTACAAATGTGTCGTCTGCAAAAGACATGTTGCCGGGTGGACAGAAATTGGGAAGTGATAATCGGAAACCGCGGCGAACCTCGGAACTTCAGTTCCAAATGGAGCGGCGACCTCATTCCCATAAAAAGTCTGGATCACCACGGAGAGGGCATAGAGGTCGAGGTAAGAATAGCATTTTGCTGAGTACACGACATGGGATTTTGTACCTTCGGACATCAGCGTAATTTAATTAAATACGTTTACAAATTTTCGAACATTTTTCATAAATTAAGTCAAAAGTTGACAACATTTTCAGAGTACATTCCGCATGTACTTTGAAAATTTTGTCAACTTTTGACGCCATTTATGGAAAATATTGTCAATTTTGTAAACGTATTTAATGAAATTACACAGATGTCCGAAGTTACAAAATCCCATGGCGTGTCTCATATGTGGCCGTCACTTGAGAAATGAGGCTTATGAGATTTGTGGTCGAGTTGTTAGCAAACTTCTGTAGCCTGATAATCATCAATATTGTTTGTAGCTCACCTGAGCAAAGCTCATGTGAGCTATTGTTACCGCAATGTGTCCGTCATCCGTCGTCCGTCGTCCGTGAGCATTTTCAAACGTCTTCTCACCTGAGCGAAGCTCATATGAGCTATTGTTACCGCAATGTGTCCGTCGTCCGTGAACATTTTCAAACGTCTTCTCCTCGGTAACCATTGGGCCTATAGTCACCAAACTTCATGGTCATGGTCCTTAGGTAGGGGGATTACAAAATTGTTAAAATGACGTCATTACGTAATCCAAGATGACCGCCGTCTAAAAATAGCACGAATTCATAAAAAATCTTCTTCTCAAGAACCGCCAACCGGATTTCGACAAAACTTGGTAGGAATGATCGATGTACAATGCTCTTTCAAAGTTGTTAAAATGGTGACCCCGGGGTCAAAAATGGGCGTGGCCCGTGGTGTCAAATTGTGGTCAAATTTTATTTTTGACCGAATATGGTCCTGTTATATATCAAATCGAAGGTATCAATGAGGCGATCACTCTGGTGATTTTTTTTGTCGAAATCGGATGGTTATGTCATCCAAGATGGCCGCCGAAAGGTCAAAAGGTCGTTCTTTTATTAGAGATTTCAAAATACTTCTTCACATGAACCGCTTGGCCCATGGTAGCCAAACTTAAAAGTTATGGTCCATGGGTGAAGCCTTTTCAGATTTATTAAAATAGAGGTCATCGCTAATCCAAGATGGCCACCGTCTAAAATTAGCATAAATTCTTAAAAAATCTTCTTCTCATGAACCGCTAGCCGGATTTCGACGAAACTTGGTAGGAATGATCGATGTACAATGCTCTTTCAAATTTGTGAAAATGGTGACCCCAGGGTCAAAAATTGGCATTGCCCGTGGGGTCAAATTTTATTTTTGACCGAATATGCTCGTGTCATATATCAAATTGAAGGTATCGATGAGGCGATTGCTCTGGTGCAATATTTGTCGGAATCGGATGATTATGTCATACATGATGGCCGCCAATTTTGGTAAACTGAGAGTCATCGCTTAATCCAAGATGACCGCCATCTAAAAATAGCACAATTTTTTTTAAAACATGAACTCAATGTCACATTCTCCTCTGGTGTTCATGGAGTCACGTGAGCGAATTAGGGCCATATGGACAAAAGTTTCAAAGACTGATTGGCGAATATTGTAGACCCTGATTTCTCTGGGCACAGCCATTAACAGGCCATAATCGGCCATAACCCGGGTGTTTCTATATCAGAGCAGGGTAGAACCTGATCCACTGTCGCACAGATGCCTTTTATTATATACCTACCCATGAAATACATAGTTATACAATGTAAATAAAAGTAATATGTTCTCATCGTTGAAATAAACAAGTTCCGGTGAAAATATGACTACTTCCGCTATCTATATTCATAACGCACATCTGCAGTGCCGGACTACTAAATAGGCTGCAAATACACATTCATTACCGTATACAGTCTAAAAAACTGCTAATTTCCATGTCGCGGTATATAATAAATAGAATATGACATATGTTCATCTCGTGATGTGAAATGTCCATATTTCACACCACTCGATGAACATATATGTCATATTCGTTGCAAAAATATCATTAGGTGTACGCTCCCATAGAAAGTCGGGTACTTGTAAACCCCACTACTTCAAAGAAAACGTGGGGTCGGGAAACCCGAGTTGCACAGCTGGATACTGGAATAAACCTGTCTGCATCCCTGATACCAACCAGATTTAATGTTCCTTTAATGTTCCTAACACCGGGTCAAATGGCCCATTAGGCGATATGATAAGATTCTGAAATTCCCAGCTAAATTCTAAATATGTTATAACGCAAATAAAATCTATAAATAATGCTATAATCAATTTTATCATTATCAGAGATGCAAAAATGCCTTTTCTCCCGTCTAAATCGGTTGACCAACGACAAATATATTGTGAAAAGAAATTAAGATTTTACCAAAATATGTGTTCCGAAGACCTCTCCAAATCCCGCCAAAATGGTTCCAATACGGCGTAGGAATATGCGGGCCAAAATACTATCTATGATACCATTATAATATAAAATCGTATTCAATATTTATATACACCGAGGTGAATCGATATATGTATGCATTCCACTAAACAAACGAAAACTAACAAGAAGCCAAATCGCCAAACATAATCCTTATGTGCGAAAATGAAACTGGACGTGTGAGAACTATTTTGTGTCCGCGCATGGATAATGGTCAGGCGGCTTGACCACTGCATAGGACAGAATAAATATGTCTGGTTTCTGAACTAAAATGGGAAGATATAATAAATACTAATCTTTTTTTGTTATTATTCGATAGCAGAGATATGTATTAGATATTTGCTGTATTTTTATATTTTATTCAAAATGTAGCAGTAAATATGAAGAGCACATAATTATGGCACCACGATTGCAAAACCTGCAATTATCTATGCCATACATGCATACATATGGCATATGTTGTCATGACGGAGAAATGGGGCTTATGATCTATGCTGCCAATTCCTCTACCCAAATCCCCTGCATATCCGCGCAGTCTGATCAGGGTCTGCACGGTTCGCCATTCCGTCTATCTCAATTGATTTCATACATAATAAATAGCAGCCGCGATATTCAAAGAATAATATTTATAACAGCCTTGTGTTTTTTAGTAAATGATGACATCTTGTAATATGCTTTGAAAGTGTCATAAATATTCGTTGTCATGTACGGAAGAAAATCATAAATTATGTAAATATTTTTCATGAACTATGACAACTGTGGAAATGTATCAAATTACTTACATGGTTGGTCTCATAACGGATCACTGTGTACATAGTATACGCATATACAAATATAAGGCCAAATATGTATAATTTGCAATTGTGTGTTATTGATTAGAATATTTGCACTAATTGACACTGAGAATTATTGGGAGTCGAAGCGTTTTCCTGGTATCATTAATATTACTTCTTCAAAAAACTTTAGCCCTGATCAGACTGCGCGGACTTGAGATTGATACAGATCGAGCTCCGTGTCAGTTGCATAATTTGGTGGCCAAATTCTTATTTCTCAATGAAAGATATCAAGTTAGGAGTCCTTTAGAATCGTCTCATTGAGATCATTGAGACTCCCAACTTGACATTTTTTGGTGCAGAAATTTATTGTTATCCAGAATTGATAAAATTACGCACCTTAGCTTGAGCTCTGTTGATAGTTTATAAAACTTTTCTAATCAAACGTTTTAACAGTCATTCATTCAGTATCAAATAAACTGACAGTCTAGATCCTGATGTGACTGCTCATTCTGATCTGGACCTAAGCTGCAAAGATTACGGCCATAATAGTCGCTGATGGTAATAAAACTCACCTGTACATATTCTCATGCACGATGGTCGAGTCTGGCGGTTACTGGAGACTCCAGTAAGGCAGTGAAAGTAGTTCTGCATGCTTTGTTATCTCATTAGCTGACCCCATAGTGCAATACAAAATCATTAACAGGAACATTAACCTGTCAGAATCAGCTTGGCATTTGGCTGTTCGTTTTCTATGGGACTGTACACATAATGATGAATATCCTCTATATATTTCACTGCTTCAAAAGTCCGACTTTGCATGTGCACATGGTAATCTGGGTCTACACTGATCACAAACATTTTAAGGTCCCTTTTATCAGTCCGGGTCCATTACGAGTGATGTAAATTTACTATATTTTCCGTAAATTATGTCGAAAGGTGACAAAATGATCTGAGCAAATGTTGAATGTTGTCAACTTTGAACATCGTTTACAGAAAATGTCACAGTTCTCCATGAAAAATCGCATTTAAAAACTCTTGCGAATTATTTGCACGAGTTTCGCTGTGATAGAAAACCGTAATCAACTCCTTACAAATCGCATATATTCTTAGGTACAAAATCACATGGCTAGTCTCAATCATGTTTACAGGTGCTGGTTTAAACAATGTGCAGGAGAACGCCAGTGATAGTGAGAGTAACCTGTCCTTCGACATCGACGACACGTTCCTCACCGTGGATTCCCACGACACAGAGCAACATCCCATCGCCGAGGTCCTCACATCTCACGAAGCCGCCGCCTTGCGACAACAGCTCCATGACCTCGAGTCCATGTACTTTGACCTTCAACAAAAGGTCAGCACCGACAAGGAGAAGGAGCGGGAATCGCGGGGCCACATGCTAGGACTTGGTCCGCCCCCGATCGGTCGACCGCGACGCTGGAGCATTGGCAGCTCGGACACAAATTCGTTCAGGCGCGAGTCCAAATATAAACCGGGCAAACAGGCGCACCATCGACACCACTCCAGGGAATTCAAGTGAGATATTAACCCTTTCTCCCTCAATATCCAACATGGGCTTTTCCATGATAATTTTTGGACTATTCCATTATTATTATAGGAATGAATGGCCTTTTCGTGGAATTTATCGGGGTATAAACTTGGAAAAGTCGCGGGAATACTGGACGAAGGCCGGAAGGACTCGTCCAGTATTCCCGCGACTTTTCCAAGTTTATGTCCCCGATAAATTCAACAAAAGGCCATTCATTCCTTATAATTCCAGCATTTGAAATAAATTCATCAAGAAAATGTGTGTATTTTCCGTTTTCTTAAGAATTATATTAACTGCGCCTCACGGTTATGGAAAGTAGTTCGGCGTGGGAGTTTACGGGGATATAAATTTTGCAACGGGCAAATCAAATGTTAGGGAATTGTGTAAATATTTTTGTGCTGGAATTATATACTCATATACAAGTGCGAGAATGCTGATTTGTTTTTTAGAATTGAACACTGTTGACAAATACTGTAGATCCTGATGAGACGGCTTGTTATGAGCCGGCTCATCAGAATCTAGTGTTTGCTTATGTTGCCTTTATCGTCGGTTAATTTGGTGGCTGGATCTGTAATAGACATATTAGTATTCTCTTATGCTGAAAGTAAGCCAGCAGAGGTGTGAAATCAAGCGAATTTCATCAACACACGTAATGACATCGCTTTTGAACGGACATAAAATCCCAATCAATCAATAAAGAGACACAAATTTGTTTGGTGGATCTACAACAGAGCAGATGATGGTATACTCTCATTCTGAGAGTGCGCCAGCACCACCATTTGCATGCACAGGTGTGGAATGCTCAATAAATTATGTCGCAATTAAAAAGATTAACCCTTTCAACATCACAGGTATAGTAGTATTGGCAAACAGTGTAAATCCAGATGAACCAGATCATGACGAGCCGTCTCATCATGATCTGCACTGTTTGCAAGTAATTTTCATAATTTTGAGAACAAAAACACACCCTTTTCCAGGGCTCCAGTTAAGGAATTAGTAATTGAGTATTTTCACTCCATCATTCCTGAAGCAATCGGGTATTTCAAAATTGTAATTGGGTAAAATAAAATCACACTACTGCTTACACATCAACAGACAGCAATTATTGAATAGTTTGCTTCAAAATAAAAACATGTCTTGGCATTTCATTAGAGACAATTCTAATGAAATAACAAGATGTGTTGTCATGGAAAATAAGAAAAATATGGATTTGTGGTCTGTTTATTGTTTTCTGCAGCATGATGAAGGTACCACAAAATTGTTATTGCTTTTTGATACTCGCTACTTCTGATTTTAATTTTTTTTTTTTGGCAATTTTAATTGGGTATTTACGCAAATACGCAGCTTATCTGGAGCTCTGCCCTTTTCATTAATTTATGGGCTAGTCTAAAAATCATTTTGTGACGATTGGATTGGTTGCAAACTTAACATATCAAAATCCATTCTAGTTACTTAGGTGCGGAAGGGTTAAGCCAATATTAATCATCAATAAACATTTATTCATTCAAATATATTTGAGAAATTAACATGATGTTCTCTTCTATATTTCAGAAATGTAAACAAACGTTTCCAACGACTAGAATCTCACGTGGTGACGCTAGCGCGCAGTGTGGCCCACCTGTCGTCGGAGCTGCGAACCCACAACACCATGGTACATGACCTGGAGAGCATCAAAAAGGAACTGGGCGAGCTGAAAGACAATCCTGGGCGATCGATGCCGAATATACTCGGGTCTCAGATGTCCGAAGTTGACAGATTCCGCGGCTGGGTCCCGTCGCTGACCAATCCAAAACGGGTCAACAAACTCACAAAGTGCGTGTGACTGTTTGTACCACGATATGTGAATTTGTATCTTCTTCATATCAACCTAGGGATGGTTTGTGCTCTACTGTCTGTTTCATGAAACCTGCACAAATATAAACTATGCAAGAACAATACATGTAGTTCTTTCCATAATATTAAATTTTCTTAAAATTTAAGAATACGACTTCTTTCGGTATAGAAATTTAACATGGGGGAAAAAAAGGTGGAGAACATGGATGAAGAGTTGAACATTTTTGGAAATTGACTCTGAAACATGGCTAGATAGCTTGGAAATGATCTAAGAAAACAAAAGTTAGATTTTAAAAATCGGTCCACTATTTCTGAAATTAGAGAAATTTCCCATGTATATGGGGATTTAACATGGGAAAATGTTTTTTTTGGCGCAAAAACATTGATATAGACAAAAAGGGGCTTATTGAGCTGTGACCAGTGTATTTCCGGATCAACTTGCATATCTGCAGTCTGATCAGTAACCTATTTCATCAACATTGCAAAGTATGCTTTTCTAGCAAAGTATACTTTGAGGGAGAAATCATTTATTTTTCTCGAAAAGCATTATGTCATATAGAACTAATGACTGCATATATTTGATGATTAAAAGTATGCAGAATTATTATACTGAATTTATTACATTATCACAGCCAAAATGGCTGTGATAATGTAATAAATTCAATATAATAAAAATTAATAAATTTATCCTAAAATTGAAAAGTTCTCCCTCGAAGTATACTTTGCTAGATAAGTGTACTTTGCAAAGTTGGTGAAATAGGCTACTGGTTCTACATACTGTACTTCTCTATTGAGTGGTAGAGGAGTAGTGGAACATTGCCTACACATGTAACAATACACCTTACATACCTCTATCTCAGACCACAGGTGGTCGGTTTTGTGATATGTGGCTCTGACTGGATAAATAGGGCTTTTGGGATTTGTGACCAGTGTAGCTCCTGATCAAATAGCACACTCCTGTAGCCTGATAATGACCTATACTGCATGTTAGAAGCACGACGGGTGTTTCATTGATGGAATTGTGAACAATGCAGATCCTGATCAGACTGTGCGGATGCACAGGCTGATCTGGATCTACACTGGTCACAACAGCCATGGGCCCCATTCCTCAAGTCACACCCACATATATAGAGGATATTCCATAGTACATTTTGAATAGTAGTAAATAATACACGAGTGTGCGTCGGCTTCCGCGTAAGCAACCAGTGAGCGTAGCGAACGAGTTGCTTGCACGGACTCCGACGGACACACGATTGTATTATTTCCGCTATTCAAACATGTATGATGGAATATCCTATTTATTACACTTCCACGCTGGATATATATGCACATTTAGTCTATTTTTGAGATTATAATGTGATGTGCGCATGAATAGTTGTACAATGACGTGTTTTCCCGCGTTTTGACGTTACGTTGTGTTACGTCAAATGTGACATCATGTAAACGTTTTTAAATCCAATTTACGCAGCTGTTTCTATGAACCAGATATATTTGAGTGCATGTTTGGAATGTGTTCAATTACATTAACATTCTAGATTAGTCAAGACCTTTTCCAAATTTTCAAAACATTTTGCATGGTAGCTCGTGGTTTCCAAGAAAACAGGTGCGCAATTACTGGTGTTCTCTTCAGGGTGTATTATTTGTAAGGAGTTGATTACGGGTTTTCTCTCACAGCGAAACGCGTGCAAATAATTTGCAAGAGTGTAATAAGATGATATAATATACTGAATTTGACATGTATAAAACAATATCATTTGTAGTCACATTTTAGTCACTTTGTATTTAGTCTATATAAAGTGACCTAACTATGACTACAGATGTTTTTGTATTCATCATGTCTAAAATAGTTTATATACGATCATATCACCACGCAGACCGCCTGTGGCTCAGACAGTTTGAAAATATAGCCATATTATAAACTACGGTAGTCAATAACATACCTTCGTTAACAGTGCAGACCTATACCAACCTGTTGATTCACATCGGTATCTAAAGTTGTCACCATTCAGTCATTAAATCATTCATTAACCCTTTTCAACACTACAGACCTCTTTTGTGGTGTTTGCAAACAGTGTAGATCCAGGGGCCCGTTTCACTAAACTTCTTACGACTAAAATGTTCAAATTTAAGATCGTCTGTAAATTTCAATTTATGGATTTACATGTAAATCCAATAATTATTTACAAGTAAACATTGTTAATATGAAATTTACGGACTATCGTAATTTTGCACTTACGAACATTTTAGTCGTACAAAGTTTAGTGAAACGGCCCCCAGATGAGCTGGCTCGTGACGATCAGGATCTGCACTTTTTCCAAGTAATTTTCATAATTTTTAGAAAAAAAATATGTACACCCCTTTTTTGTCGCGCCTGCTTTAGCAGAGGCGCGACTATAGTCATAAATGGACTGGTCTGAAAATCATTTTGTAACAATTGGATTTGTCAGAAAGTTAACATATCAAAATCCATTCCAGTTATTTAGTGGTGAAAGTGTTAAGCCTCAAGTAAAGTTTGTGAATAATTATCAGGCTGGATAATAGTTATGGAAACATAACTCTGCAAAACACTCGTGTACCATCTATAGTATTTTGTATACATTCGCCACTGTGGATACAGCCATGGAGTTGACTACAGTTAACCCTTAGACCGCTACTCACAACAAGTGTAGTCTGCTGTTGCTTTTATATCTTGCCTTATTTCTCAATAAAAACATCCTTTGACAGCACTTCAGAATCATTTCCAATGGAAATAATTCTGAAGTGCTGTCAAAGCATGTTGTAAATTATTCTAAAGTGCTGTCAAGCATGTTTTTGATGATAAAAATGGAAAATAGAAAATAAACAGCAGACGAAAAAAAATAAAAAAAATAAGATAGCTGTGTAAGGGTTAATTTATTAACCCTTTCTACCCTAAATAAGTGGAATGGAATTTTTGAGTTATCTCCCTTTTTTGAGCATAACTCCACCACCCTTTGGAATATTTTCATGAAACTTACACGAATATGTAGATAAATATAGGACTATTAACAAATATTCTGGGCTCCAGTAGCGAGCATTATTTTTTAAAAAGATTTTGTATATTACATTTCCGTAAACTGTGTTGAAAATATTGTGGCATTATATGGACCTGTGCAGATATATGTAGATAAATATAGGACTATTAAAAAAAAATTCTGGGCTCCAGTAGCAAGCATTATTATTTTTGATTTTTAAACTTTTTTTTTCCATTTCTTTTTTTCATTTTTTTTTTAAATTCTTTTTCAATTTTTGTCAAGTAGCATAAGGTCGTAAGTGCTATATACAGACTATTATCATATAATAAAACAATTATTGACTAGTGAGCCATAGAATATAATCTGATATTCTATGGCTCACTAGTCAATAATTGTATAATATGTTCGGGCCAGTGAAAATTGCTTTCGGGCCCAGGCTCGAGGTCAGGCTGACAAGGCGAGGCATTTGATTCCACGGAATTCTTGTTTACTTATCTCCCTTTGTTGTTTCGTGCTCTGATTTTGTATCCAGAGCATAACTCGAACACCCTTTGGAATATTTGTATGCCCCACCACGATAGTGGAGGGGGCATTTAGTGTTACCCTTGTCCGTCCGTCCGCACACACGAATGGGTACTTGTTGTGAGCGTACGGGGATCTTATTGGGTAGGGTTAGGATAGTGTTGGGTACTCTTGTTGGGTATTTTTATAGAGTAAAAACCCAACAAGTATTCATTCGTAGGAACGTGCGTCCCGTCCTCCCGTCGTCCCGTCCGTCCGTCACAAAACTTTAACACTCGGGTAAATGTCTCATAATTTCTTCATCCTTCGACCGATCTCCTTCATATTTCATATACACATTGCTCTAATGGTCCTCTACCGCCCTGTGCCAAATCCACGTTCGTCCTGCCCCTGCCAAGCCCAGGGTTAAGATCACATACTTAGTGCTTCAAAAACTTTAACGCTCAGGTGAATATCTTATAATTTCTGTCACGGATCAGCTTCTTTCACAGATCAGCTTCATATTTCACATATGCATTGCTCTAATGGTCCTCTACCGCCCTGTGCCAAATCCACATTCGTCCTGCCCCCGCCAAGCCCAGGGTCAAGGTCACATACTTGGTGCTTCAAAAACTTTAACGCTCGGGTAAAAGAAAATTTTGACTTGGAATTTGGCCTCATTTATTATCAAAGCGATATGTGGGACATCCGTGTTCTATGAACACATTTTCTAGTTTACTTCACACATGCATAGAAGACGACCCAAAGGTGTGTCGCACGTAAGAATGACAACTCTTGCGTCGTTAATTTCTTAGTTATCTCCCTTTGTTGTTTCGTGCACTGATTTCGTGTCAGGAGCATAACTCGAACACCCTTTGGAATATTTTCATGAAACTTCACACATGCATAGACCACGACCCTAAAGGTGTGTCACGCAAGAATGACAACTCTTGCATCACTAATTTTTTAGTTATCTCCCTTTGTTTTTCCGTCACTGATTTTGTCTCCGGAGCATAACTCGAACACCCTTTTTTCAAACTACTTGTGTATCTGGGGAGGGGGATACACATGCGCTTGTCGACAAGCGTCCATTTCTAGTTTACTCACCAATTCAATTGTCACAAAATTATTATCAGATTAGTCTTATTTTCAAAAATGGGGTGTGTTTCTTTTGCTTTAAAATTACTTACAAAAAGTGCAGATCCTGATGAGACGGCTCGTCACGAAGCTGGCTCATCTGGATCTAAACTGTTTGCAAATACTGCTATAGAGGTGTGTAGTGTTGAAAGGGGTAACAACTTAGAATTTTAGTCATTTGTATAAAACAGCGATTATAGTTGAGATTTGTACTTTCAGGTTTTTTGGTGTTGAACCGCCTCTTCTCGAGTTGTTTTTGAAGAAGCTGGGCTATGAGGTAGGTGGACTGTTTTATTTTTAACTTTCGTTTGATTATGAAATTGATCTCTGCTTCCAAGATCATGGAACATACTTGTTTCTCTTATGAAAATTATTTCCCCCGAGTTACTTTTCTTCTGGAATACTGTAGACCTATAGAATTGTAGGTTAGTGCCGTGAATGGGTACAAATATCTGGCAAGGCTCAGGAAACGGGATGGGCGAGGCTCTGCCAGATATTTTTTCCCATTCACAGCACTAACCTACTATTCTATTTATCCCGTCAACACCTGCAAATGGCTGTAAAATGAAAAAGTATTTATCCCGTCAACACAGTGCGTATGTACCATGAAACACGGTCCCGCGAAACATTTTTGATATCCAGTCAATACAATTTTTGCATTTCACAGCCATTTGTAGGTGTTGACGGGATAAATAGAATAGTAGGTTAGTGCCGTGAATGGGAAAAAATATCTGGCGCGGCACGGAAACGGGATGTGCTCGGCAGAGCCTCGCCCATCCCGTTTCCTGAGCCTTGCCAGATATTTTTTCCCATTCACGGCACTAACCTACTATTCTCTATAACCCCAGCCACCGCACATATTCATATGCAGTGATTAGGTTGTATTGACAGGATATCAAAAACGTTTCACGGCACTGTGTTTCACGGCACATACGCACTGTGTTGACGGGATAAAAGAGCATGGTATTCTATGTATCAATAAATGTTTTATGATAGAGGATGGGCAAATATAACATGGGTTTCATTGACAAAAATGTGGATTTGTTTATGTTGCATCATGATACAGACATCATTCGGTAACATCATGTGACACTGTCATTCGGCCAATGACATGTCAGAGAAAGTAATTGTGACCTGGATATGCATATCTAGTCGATGCAACCAAACAACCAACCAATAAGTAAAATAATCAACCAACCAATCAAGACGCCAACCAATCACTGTTTCTGTGCATTTCCATCTGTATAGAGTATAATGACAATGCTGTTGACTGGATATAAAACCTTAATCAATCAACCAAATTCAATCAATTAACCAACCAACCAACCAATCAACGTTCCTGTGTTTCAGCGCTATGTGACAAACTTCCAGTTGGAGCATATTGGCATGATTGAGCTGCCGTACATGACGGAAGAACGGCTCGAGAAGATCGGGGTTCCGATGGGGCCTCGTCTGAGGATCCTACAGGAGGCCCAGCTTTGCTTTCGACACGAGAACTTCAACGTCTATGTCGTATAGCACCTGTGTACTTGACATGGGATAATCGTATAGCACGAGAACGTCAATGTCTATATCGTATAGCATGTGTGTACTCGACGCGAGAACGTCAACATCTCTGTTGTACTTGATTACAAGGCCATGATGGGCGACTTGTGCAATAAATTTACTATACGCAGAATACAAGCATATGT
Organism: Conchocele bisecta; assembly: GCA_029237695.1. Classification (NCBI taxonomy): domain Eukaryota; kingdom Metazoa; phylum Mollusca; class Bivalvia; order Lucinida; family Thyasiridae; genus Conchocele; species Conchocele bisecta. Next base: position 55,080,308 of record CM055269.1, read on the forward strand.
GGGCCACTGGCGGTGGAAAAGAGACTTGGTATTTGTGTGACCACTGAATAGCGACCAGCGCGAATGCGCAGGCTGATCAGGGATTATACTGGTCACACAGACGTCGTAAGATCCCTGTCCACAGCTGGGAGCCCATGTGATATTTGAGCATATGGAACAATTTATTTTCACTTTAAATGCAAGTGATTTCACTGGTGTAAAATGTCACTATATGTAAGGCTGCAAATTTCATAAGGCTATATGAAAAAAATAATATTCGCAGTAGCGTCAATATTTGACTGAATTTCATGAAATAAAAAGATAGCTTTTTCTTAAATTTTGCTTGAAATTAATAATCATGAAAATCATATAATTTTTGCAATATCTAGGTATAGTTGTAAAAAACTGGCAGGTTTTGTGAACGAGATGGCACGCTTAATTGTATGTGACTCGCCATGGAAGAAAAGGGGGTCAATTGTGATTTTGATTATATAGCTGATAATTCTGTATCATTGTCGGTGTTTATCAGTAGCCTATTTCACCAACATAGCAACGTATACTTATCTAGCAAAGTTTACTTTGAGGGAGAAATTTTTAATTTAATTTTATTATTATACTGAATTTGAGGGTGGTGGTCGGGTGAACGCGACGGCGTAAATTAACGGTAGGGTTCCTCCTGATAGGAATCACGATTTGCCTGGTTTGGCCCTCAGGTACGTTTTATCTTTGGCTCTTTTGTTACCTGGGAGTTGAATTGGGTTATTGCCCATTATAAAAGTAGTAAGATTATTACTGATCCTATTGCTTTCGGGAGGGGGCCAAGTGATTCTGGTGTGGCGAGGACCTGGCATCAGATCAGGATTATTCTGATTTCAGGGCTGAATATATAGACTTGTTAGTGTAAATATTCAGTTCTGATTTTGGGATCCCCCCCCCATTTGTACTGTACTTGACCATGTACATGTACTTGTACAGGTAATATATGGGATTTAGTACTAAACCCATTGACCCGGCCTTAAATGACCTTAGCTGTTGATAGGCCGTTAAACCCTAACAAACAAAACAAACAAATATACTGAATTTATTACATTATCACAGCCATTTTGGCTGTGATAATGTAATAAATTCAGTATAATAATTCTGCATACTTTTAATCATCAAATATATGCAACGGTTAGTTCTATATGAAATAATGCATTTCGGGAAAAATAAATGATTACTCCCTAAAAGTATACTTTGCTAGATAAGTATACTTTGCAATTTTGATGAAATCGACTTCTGACCACAGGATGTGCTGGCTGATTGACATCCAACTACTATGTCTGCAAGGCAATAAGGCAATTTTTGCTATAGGTTTATTTTTAACTAATTTATTTTCCCGCTGGCATATGTAGTATAAAGTTTTCGCTTTCCATTTTGACACGTGTCTGTCATTTCATCCATTCGTAACATTTTCATTAAAAGTGGTTTCCTGCCGAACATCTCTTCATCCATAAGTCAGTCCAGTAGCCTATTTCACCAACATTGCAAAGTATACTTATCTAGCAAAGTATACTTTGAGGGAGAAATTTTCAATTTAAGGACAAATTTAATTATTTGAATTTATTACATTATCACAGCCATTTTTTGCATTTTGGCTGTGATAATGTAATAAATTCAGTATAATAATTGTGCATACTTTTTATCATCAAATATATGCAGTTGGTAGTTCTATATGAAATAATGCATTTCGGGGAAAAATAAATGATTACTCCCTCAAAGTATACTTTGCTAGATAAGTATACTTTGCACTTTTTATGAAATCGGCTACTGACCACAGAATGTGCTGGCTGATTGACATCCAACTACTATGTCCGCAAGGCAATAAGGCAATTTTTGCTATAGGTTTATTGTTAACTAATTTATATTCCCTCTGGCATATGTAGTATAAAGTTTTCTCTTTCCATTTTGACACGTGTCTGTCATTTCATCCATTCGTAACATTTTAATTAAAAGTGGTTTCCTGCCGAACATCTCTTCATCCATAAGTCGGTCCAGGGCTCATACTTTCCGAGCACATATGTTGTTCTCATACTCAAAATCATGAAGTTTGATTGGCCGAGGCTGAGCTTTTGATGATTTTTGGGTATGGGTTCAGAGAACATGCTCAAAAAGTTTTATAAGAACCGACCAAGGTAACGACAGCTGTAGCTATAAGTTCAAACTGCTCATATTAATCTGATGCTAAAAAGCATTGTTTATACTTCATTGGAGGAAACTAATCCTTATACAACCGTTACGATTTATGAGATTTCAAAATTGCAATCCAATGCAAGAAATGTCTGTGCTATGTTTAAAAATTATTCTACTTTGATTATGCTTTAATATTGTACATGTACTGTCATTACCTCTTAACTCATTACAGGCGGGATACAATTACAGTAGTATGAAACTTTTTAGAAAATTTTTTTTCATCATTTTCTTTATTTCTTCTCAAAAGTATATGTTGTTACCACTCATCTGAACCGTCTCGACGAGACGGTTCAGATGAGTGGTAACAACATATACTTTTATAGAGAAACAAACGAAATAATCCGATATTTTTTCAATAAAAAATATTGTATCCATAGACTTCAATGGGTTAACAGTGATTGAAACATTTTATGATTAATACACAAAATAGATATGTCACATTTTATAATTATATTGAACACAAATGATATATTTTACCAAATTATGTTTTATAAATATGAGAAAAATTATCTGAAATATTCATACATGAACAAATAGATCTGATAAACTTTAAGAATTTCACTATTAAAATCTTTAATAATCATCTGTATTTTATAAGTATTAAAAAGGTGATTTGGGCCTGTGATTTTAAAGCTTTATGAGTACATTGTCCGAATTCATACTCGAATTCAGGTAGTGTGATTGGCTGAGATTGTATACAGCTCAGCCTCGACCAATCAAACTTCCTGATTTTGTGTCGACCCTGATAGTGGGGAGCTAGACATAGTGATCATGTGGTGGTGCCTGTCCATCCGTGTATGCATATGTCCATATAACCACTGCATATATTTGATGATTAAAAGTATGCAGAATTATTATACTGAAAATGGCTGTGATAATGTAATAAATTCAGTATAATAAAAATGAATAAATTTATCCTTAAATTGAAAATTTCTCCCTCCAAGTATACTTTGCTAGCGAAGTATACTTTGCAATTTTGGTGAAATAGGCTGCTGATATGCCATCGCTGAATTAACTTGACACATTTCTGAATGTGTCTGGATGAATGTGAACTTGTGGCATTTCACGAGTCACATTTCATTCTGATGTTGTAATGAAGTTAAATGTTTTCCTAAAACGACCATAAATTTATTTATTTAAATTTTAATAGTAATTTAGTTTAAAAAAATAGTTTTAATGTCTTTAAATAAAGACATTAAAACTATTTTTTAAAACTATATTACTCTTTTATATGAAACAATGTTTATGTCTTTTATCCATATTGATTATGATAACAACCTTTTGAAGGATATGCTATTATTTTTATCATGTAACACATAAGAATCTCACCTATGAAATCGACAAATTTTACATTTTATGAACTGTTGAAGACCATAATTTTTACATTTAACTCTTTGCATGCTGGGAAATTTGTGGGCTATAAATAGTTCAAAAATCGCAGATTCATTATATTTTTTTCTCCTTATAAATGTCATGAATATGTCTTGGAATTTCATTAGAATTGTGTCCTCTGGACACAATTCTAATGAAATTCCAAGACATATTTACAGAGAGAAATAAAACATATACTCCTTAATTCGTTTGGCGAATATTTTCACCGCTAGCATGCAAAGAGTTAAACAGGTAACAACAGTTTGTATAGATACCTTCGTTTTCATAAGGCCAAATTACATATACCTGTGGTTTAGGTTACCCGAACGAGCATATATTTTAGTGGAGAGGTGGGTGGCAGGTGGGGCATGCAATGGGTAATTTAACGATCAAGATTCATCCTTACCGGAATCCCGAACGAAGACCTGGTTTGGCCCTCAGGTACGTCTTCGGCATTATTGTTAAATCTGGTTATACCCCTTGTATGAGTAATACAATTATTCCTAATCCTATTACTTTTAGGGGAAGGGATCATGTGACTTTCGTGTGGTATGGACCTGGCAACAGGTCGGGTTATTCTAACTTCAAGGCTGAATATATATTTATTTCCATGTAAATATTCAGTTCTGATTTTGGGAATTTCCCCCAATGCAGCAGCTTCAATGCGGGATCGAACACGTCGGTCCAGCTTTAAATTACCTTAGCTGTTGATAGGCTGTTAAATACCAATAAATCAAATCAATCCGTTTAGTGGAGAGCCTAAAACATTCTGAAGAAAATATTTGTTTTCCTTTACATTATCAATGGATGTGGCCATTCCAAGCTGGAATATACACATAATAGAGATGTCTGTATTATAATTCCAGCACAAAAATATTTACACAATTTCCTAACATTTGATTGGCCCGTAGCAAGTCTCTGTCCAAAATTTATATCCCAGTAAACTCCCACGCCGAACTACTTTCTACAGGTGCGCTGTCAATGTAAACAAATGGCTGCCGTCTGTCAAAATAAAGACAATTTCTTGATGTATTTATTTCAAATGCTGGAATTATAAGGAATGAATGGCCTTTTCAGGCCTCGACAAATCCACTTGTCCGCTCGTATTTACGAGTAACTTTTCAGCCTGGGCGAGTGAAAATTGAAAGCCGCTCGTCCAGTCGGGCGAGTGGAAATTTGAAGATCACCACTGAGAAAATGCAAATGCGAAGTTTTGCGAAGCGAAATACTAAATTCCAATAAAATATTCAACTGATTACCGAGCGTGGTAAAGGGAGACTACCTACTACACTCGCCTTTCTGCGTTGCCAAGATACACATATACAATGTAGACTGTGTCCGACTTATTCCCATTCATGGCTGCAACTACTGAATTTAATACGTGCATTCTACAACCAGTCACCGTGACTTAGCATCCTGTTTAACGTCGTCTGCTCTGTGTTTACAAACAAAACAAGATGTCAGACATACGCCGGTTTTTGCAGGGCGGCGGAGATATTGATAGATCCAATGAACAACTCGAAAAGGCGAAATTAATCACGGTTATCTGGCGAATTATATCTAAAACTTGGCAATCTTATTATTCCTGCAATACACAACGCTACGCTAAGCCGTTTACAATAAGATGCAAACTGCAGTGTACCCCTCCCACCACGGCACCAATGTTTCACGCTGTGTAGCAACAGTTACACAAATTACATAAATTACATAATTTATTTGTTGAAGCCGCGCACCGAAAGCTGGAAATATAGATCTACACGGGCACATTGTCAGTGGAAATATTATTGTTATCACAAAATATCACAAACTGTACATACAAAAATGTATGTTTTGTTATTTGACCAAAAGTTTGGACGAGTAGAAGTCCAGTCTGGACGAGTAGATTTTTAGGTTTTCTCGTCCAGTGGGACGAGTCAGAAAATAAAAATTTGTCGAGGCCTGCTTTTTGTGGAACTTATCGGGGATATAAACTTGGAAAAGTCGCGGGAATACTGGACGAGGCCTTAAACAATTACAATTTTCAAAAAAAAAAAATTTTTTTTTTTTTTTTTTTTTTCGAAAATTGTAATTTTTTATCGCTTCGTCCAGTATTCCCGCGACTTTTCCAAGTGTATATCGCGATAAATTCCACAGAAAGGTCATTCATTCCTATAATATTATACTTAGAACAAAACATAACATCTATTTTTGTATTTTTATATTCACATTTTAGTTACGGTATATCTACAAATTTTTACTCCTTTATAATGTTTGCATTTTATATGTTTTTTTCGTTATGAATATATATAAAACATATTGCCATAATACCCCAAGTATGTGGACACCATTTGTTTTATTAGGGGTTTCCCAAAACAAATTCTATCTAAATACATTGTAATTATGATAAACCATTACCACCATACTAACACTCTTGATTGTGGGTAACCATATACATGTATACAGTATTTATATAGGTCTTAGGTGCGTGACACTGTTGAGCCGGCCTAAAATGACTGTAGCTGTTGACAGGCCTTTAGACGACATTAAACAAACAAAAAATGTTGTTTTACGTGGTGGACAATTTATCACTCAAAATTGTCTACTGATTTACCTTTGCTTGTGGCAATTGATCAGGATCTATATCTGTCAGAAATGAAATATACCTTGGTTGTGTTGTTATCTTTATATCTCTCCGTCCATTTACCCATATTTCCATGTGTTGTGAAACTTCTAATATGTCGTAGTATATTGCATCAATTTTTTTTGAATGTCATATGTGGCTGTGACTGGACACATGGGGCTTATGAGTTTGGCAACCAGTGTAGATCCAGATCAGCCTGTGCATCCACACAGTCTGATCAGGATCTGCACCATTCGCCACTTCAGCAATGAAATCTAACAAGCAATATAGACCGCTACAGGCTACATGAGTGTGCTAATTGATCAGGAGCTGCCCTTGTCACAAATGCAATACGCCCAGTTTCTCCAGTCACAGCCACATATGTATGTAGCAGGTTAATAGACTGTGTATGAAATGGCAATCCTGTTTCTCACATTCAGCATCAATCCTTGTTGGGTTACAGGAGTATGATTGCAGATCAGGAGTTAAACTGGCCACAAAGGCCGTATACGCTCTTGAGCTTATTTGTAATCATTGTAAAATAAATACATTTTTGTCTCACCGACGTTGGTAGATAGTGAGACATAGTGGGTCATAGAATACCATGCGATTTCAGGGGCGTCGGAACTGTAGCCGATTTCACCAACATTGCAAAGCATACTTATCTAGCAAAGTATATTTTGAGGGAGTAATCATTTATTTTCCCCAAAATGCATTATTTCATATAGAACTAACGACTGCATATATTGATGATTACAAATATGCAGAATTATTATACTGAATTTATTACATTATCACAGCCAAACTGATAATTTCTCCCTCAAAGTATACTTTGCTAGAAATGTTGCAATGTTGGTGAAATAGGCTACAGGTCCCATAGGTCCGGCGACTGCCGGATCAATACTTTTGTGACATATTTGGAATTCATATATAAACAAACGGAATATACATATTTTTTCTCAGCATTTTTTCTCATTTCTAATCAGAAGTGTATGTTGTTACCACTCAGTTGAACCGTCTCAGCGAGACGGTTCAACTAAGTGGTAACAACATACAATTTGGGTCGGTAGCGGGTGCACCCACTAGATTCGCCGGACCAATCTTATGGTGCTTCCGGCGCTCCTGCATTTTGTGGATCAGAATGAAGGCATCACACCAACGTTAGTGTAAACTGAAACATAGCAGCCACAATTCCGGCATATGTGCCAATGTCGAGGGCGGCGGTCTCATGGTAGACATTGACAATTTTGGACACACAAACACATGTTGAATATCTCTGATTCATTTGTCAATTACCATATTTCATCAATTAATAGTTTCCTCACATTGATGACTAACCAAGGGATCATTCAAGGGACCTTGACCTTGGTGACCTTGGCCTTCATGTCAAACATTCTGTGCTACATCTAAATGTTGAATATCTCCTGATCCGTTAGTTAGTCGGACGATTACCACACTTCACCAATAGCTTCTTCACATTGAATGATTGATGGTTATCCACCCAGTGTCATTCAGGTGATTTTGACCTTGACCTTAGTGACCTTGAGCTTTGTGTCAATAATTTTAGACACGTCTAAATGTTGAATATCTCCCGATCTGTTAGTAGGATCATTACCAAACTTCATCAATAACTTCATCATATTGTGACATTTGCCTTCGTGGGTGAGACCCTCGCTGGTGATCGCCTTGTCCATATTTGGTCATGCATTCCTCAATATTATTGTTGTTGACCTACACATACTATTTTTCAAGCAATAAATAACTTTGTATACAACTCAATTCTACTTGCTCATCATTGATTGTACCCCATTCCACACTACAGATGATAATCTCTGTACACTTCGTTGATATTTTCGGATTTTTGGACAAAATTTCCCCTTTTTAGCTGCGAGCCTTATGTAGCCGGTTCTCAAAATACAGTCGGATATCACGGCGCTATTTTTCTTGTGGCGCGTATGTATACATCTTGTATCTAGGTCATTGTTAACACTCGTTTTATTCTATTTTACATTTCACATTTATTAGAATATATATCTTTGGTACATAATTAATTGAAGAAAAACCAATCTGATTTAGCCGTTCATTTTCCACAAATAAAACGGCTATTTTGGTCGCGCATTAATGGTGTGTAAACCCAATCACACCTGTCTGGTTTTTTGTGTAAACCCGAATCACACCTGTCTGGATTTTTTCATTCACAACTTCGGCGTGTACAAATTTGCATAAAACAACACTATAACCACTGTGACAGCTGTTTGAAGAGTGAATCCGGATATGGAATTACCACCCTTGTCGCATCGCCGTATTTCGCCGATATTCGTCATATTTTTCTTAAATGATGTCGAAAATTGATAAAAATATACTGTTACCACTCATTTGAACCGTGTCGTCCAGATGGTTCACTCATTTGAATCGTCGCGTCGGCATGTTTCGAATGAGTGGTAATAGCAGGCTCTCTGGTGACCTTTTGTGAAAAAGTAGGATTTTTTTTCGCAAAAAGTAGGAAAAAAGTGGGAAAAAGTAGGAATTTATGATAAAAAAGTAGGAACATTTGTTCATATTTTCTTACCTTTGACTTTTACTTTGAACATTTCTTGTACTCACGGTTACTCGGAACATGGTGTTTCAGTGATGTCTTCTTGTTGTGGCCTTGTGTCTTCAACATTACGGATGCTGCCAGTCTGAAATCATTTTTTTTATTCTTTTAACTAACATTTTACAGCAATATGGACACCAACTAAGAGCATGCCTTTTATGGTTTTCAACCAGCATATCAGCATGTATGACCAGGCGCGGATACAGAAATAATTGCAGGGGGTGGGGTCTGTAATTAAAATTTGGCGTACCTGACCTGCGCGCGCGCGAAATTGTGGGGGGGAGGGGTCTGGGGGTCCTCCCCCAGGAAATTTGTAAATGCCAGATCGTCGCAGATGCGATTTCCTGACACCTAGGCCACGAAAAAAGTCATCCAACTATTCGAGTATTGTAGATTTTCTTCTTTTTTTTCTTTTTTTTTGCCGGGAGCAGGGATCCGGACCCCCTGGACCCCCCCCCCCCCCCCCCCCCCCCCCCCCCCCCCCCCCCCCCCCCCCCCCCCCCCCCCCCCCCCCCACCCCCCCCCCCCCCTGTATCCGCGCCTGATGAGGTTATGAGGTCTGATCTCAGTGTACACTGTTTGGCATGCCATTACACGGCGCTAAGATATGGGTCTGGCAAACAGTGTTGAGTCTGATCAAACTACACATGTGTATGCTCAGCTGGATGGAAACGTTATAAGGTCCATTTTCTCAGTTGATGGCCCAATTTACTTAATATACTAATGTGTAGCCTATGACGACTAGAAATATATCAATGTGCTGTGTATTTAAAGGACAAAATACATTTCCCATAGACTATCATGTATTTTCATATTTTGTTTTTAATTTATACCAAGGGGACTGTGCAAGGTAGCTTCAGAAATGTAGTTGCAACTGCTGAATAATTTGAGCTATCTCGTCTTGTTCGACTCATCCATTCATGAGATGTGCCAGTCCCTAAACATGGATTTACAATCGATGTCAATGGCGATGTCATATGAAAAGTGACGCAAAATGCCAACATCAAGTTCAAACATGTGCACATTATAAACTACTTCAGAAAACTTCAATGTAAAAAACTATTTTAAATTGCATAAATTTATTGCCCATTTAACTTGGTTGTTTAATTCAAATCAATTTAGTATTGAAACAGCAGCAGTTTGAAATACATGCACGTCTATTTGAAATATAATTTGTTCCTCAATATACTGAATCAAAATTCCCAATGCAACACTGATATATACATCACAGTGTTTACCTTTTACACACAGATTTTAATTCCTAATTAGAAAGTATACAATACAATATACAATATTATGTATGAGCATTAAACATTAAACATGTACAATGTTCTTCGCTATAAACATAAATAGTCAAAGAGTGAAATCGTTTAAAGATGTATCAAAATAGTATAACCATTGTCTGAAGTTGGCAGTGTCGAGCGTTATAAGTAGCCTGCGACGGCATGCGTCACTGTATTTGTATAGAATGTGTGCAAGTGACGTCGTAGGTTGGCAGAAGTCCCAGAGCAGGTGCGAAGGAGCTTTCTCACTATCCTAATCTGGTGCTTGATGCTGTGGCACACAGGGAAAATGTCATCCCTTTAACTCATCATTTATGAGAAGCAGGGGCTACTGCAGCACAATTGTTTGGATCAGTTAATCTGGCACATAAATGTTCAAAGAAAAGGCTGTACCTGGGGGTAAAATCACTTAGCAAGAGTATCTTACAACACTCACCTGAGAATACTGTATGCTGTTCCGAACTGGCAGGCATCTGAGGTATCACAAACATCAAGGCCACAAGAAGAAGACACACGAGAGCACTCTATATAACATGCACAGCTTTTTTCTGTAAATAAATCTCATAACAGATCAGAACAACATAGTTTTTAAAAAAATTAGCTTTTCAAATGAAAAAGTAGGAAAAAGTAGGAATTTTGATGAAATAGTAGGAAAAAGTAGGAATAAAAAAAAAAGTAGGAAAAAGTAGGAAAAAGTAGGAAAAAGTAGGAACGCTTGAAAGCCTGTAATAGCGTACACTTTCACTTTCACTTAGGGTGGGTGGTGGTTGGGCGAACGAGATGGAGTAAAGTAACGGTAGTGGTTCCTCCTTATAGGAATCACTATTTGCCTGGTTTGGCCCTCTGGTATGTTTTTACCTTTGGCTCTTTTGTTACCTGGGAGTTGAAGTGGGTTATTGCCCATTATAATAATACTAAGATTATTACTGATCCTACTGCTGTTGGGAGGGGCCAAGTGATTCTGGTGTGGCGAGGACCTGACATCAGATCAGGATTATTCTGATTTCAGGGCTGAATATATAGTTTTTTTATTGTAAATATTCAGTTCTGATTTTGGGATTTTCCCCCCATTTGTACATGTACTTGAAAATATAGGATTTAGTACTAAACCCATTGACCCGGCCTTAAATTACCTTAGCTGTTGATAGGCTGTTAAACCCCAACAAACAAACAAACAAACAAACAAACACTTTCACTTACAATAATTGAGCCTGGATATGGATTTACCACCCTTATCGCATCGCCGTATTTCGTCGATATTGATTTCGAAAATCAGTCATATTTTCCTCAAATGATGTGGAAAATTTATAAAAAATTCAGAGCTCATGCGGAATTGAATATACGATGCTCTTGGTCGGGATAGGCTGGTTGTCATCTTTTGTAGGGACCTTTGTCACATAGTGGCAGATTATCTTATGCTTAACACTCATGTTGATCCGTCTGTTCTTGTTACTGTATCAGTGCAAAGTGGTGCCATTTATTAAAACGTTGTGTTGCTGCACTTACTATGGACTGTACTGGCTATAGTAATTTGCATCTTAATAGGCATCCATTTATCTCTGCTGCAAACACCGACTGAACAAATAATTTGCTGATGATATGTGTATCACAAAAGTGGAACAATATTACATTCCAGTCTAGTTAATTACAAGTTATTACTTATGAAGATGTGTATGTAATGTATAAAAAACAAATGCTAAGCCTTACTGGATTCTTCCTGTTTCTATACAGCTCCTTCCCCTCTCCATATATCCATGTTTTACAGACATAATGTCTAGTTATTTTCCATTTTTATCAACAAAAACATGATTTGGCAGGACTTTAGAATGATTTCCAATGATTCTAAAGTGCTGTCAAGCCATGTTGTTTATAAGAAAGACGACCAAATTTAAAATAACGTTTCCCACATTCTAAGGGCTAAAGTTGGCTTGATTCTCACACAACTGGTAATTTCTGGGGAGATCGGGCAAACTATTCACTCTAGTTGCCATCTTTTGGATGTTGAATAAACGTGGAGTTGTCATATACAGTGAAACCTCTCTAAACTGGACATCCAGGGAGGTCCCCAGGGTGTCCGGCTTAGAGAGGTTTCACTTTAAATGAGGCATGTGGTCATTCCGAGCCATAGTGTGCTATGCGATCACGAACAGACATTATCACCCGAGATAATATATATACATGTATATATATATAATTATGTATCACCTGATATAAGTTTACTGTAATGAATGAGCATCTTAATTGTTGGAAATCAAATGCTTTGTTTATTCAGGTAATTATATATATCCAAATGTAAGTCACCTTATCACTCCGGAGAATTATACTGTCTAGAAGTGGGTGGCAGGTGGGAGCACACAATGGGTAATTTAACGATCGGGGTTCATTCTTACCGGAATCCCGACTGGAGACCTGGTTTGGTCCTCACATACGTCTTTGGCATTTTGTATGTGACAGTTGAATCTTGTTATACCCCTTATGTGAGTATTACGATATTCGTAATCATATTTTAGGGGAAGGGGCCAAGTGACTTGGTGTGGTATGGACCTGGCACCAGGTCGGGTTATTCTAATTTCAGGGCTGAATATATTTGTTCTCGATGTAAATATTCCGTTCTGATTTTGGGATTTTCCCCCCAATGCAGCAGGTTAAAATGGGATCGAACCCGTTTGCCCGGCCTTACATGACCTTAGCTGTTGATATGCCGTTAAACACTAATAAACAAACAAATAATATACTAGAAACTGATGATTTGTCGCGAGCATATGAACAGTTTCTGCGTAGGAATGACATTAAAATAAATGAAGTATGAGCTTCTAGGCATATTTATTAGATCTCTGGAATATATTGTACATTGTAAGACGTTGTGTTAATTCATATTGTAGCATCTAATATATTGAGATGATTACTGATCTACGTGACTGTGTGACTTGCATTAGAAGTGGGGATATTGGCCGTTAAGACCAGTGAAGAGCCAGATCCGTCAAATTGCGCCTGAATCAAGGTCTGCACGGTCTGCCATCCACCCAGTGAAACATTCAGCATGCCTGTTGCAACCAGTATAAGGATACAGCAGTAGGTTAACCCTTTCACCCCTAAGTAACTGGAATGGATTGTGATATGTTAATTTTGCAACCAATCCAACTGTCACAAAATGGTTTTCAGACTAGTCCATTTATGAAAATTGGGTATTTTTGAGAACAAAAATTACTTTCAAAAGGTGCAGATCCTGATGAGACGGCTCGTTACGAGCCGGCTCATCTGGATCTGCACTGTTTCCATAAGACGCTATAGCGGGCTTTCGGAATTCTCAGGAATTATACCGACTCCAACTGTGATAAGCGCTATTTCTGCAGCCAGTTGCATATTCAGGAAACACAAATAACATTAGATTGGCTAGATGTGTGATCTTGTCAGTTTGTCATCAAGCCGCCATCGATGGTTAGAGTCGTGCCTGTGATCATGGCTGCCTGGTCGGACAGGAGAAACAACGTACCCTGAACAATATCTTCTATATCTGAAACGACAAAACACATGGCACCAGCTGATACCATTACGTCTGCCTTACTGTATTTTCCACTTTAAAACCGTTAAAGGTACATGCCCACTCAGTAGGCACAAAATGTTCTTTATATCAGAGACATCATCTGAGACATTTTCTAGCAAAATAAATATTAATTCACCATTACCCTACGTATTGATTGGCATTATTATACATTTTATATCAGACGTCACTTTCCGCACTGATATCAGGGGCGATAACCGTGTTTCCTTAAAATGTTAACTGACATTACTATTTATGCTCTGTATTTAGTTTCTTATGTGCAATTATCATACTTTATAATCTGTCGAAAATATTATTTTTTCAGGTGACTCATTTAATTAGTATAAATACTTAAAAAATACCATGACTCATTTGCATATGAAAATAGCCTGATACCAACGCGCGTCACTATCAGTAAAATAAATATTACTAAATGATTATATCTGTATAGCGGCCACTCGTAATCTTCAGAACTAGTGGAATAGTGTCACAATTATACACTTATTTACTGAGTGGGCATGTACCTTTAATACGTTTTAGGCAATTAAATAAAAACTCGGGGAGTTTGGCTACTGACTTTATTTATGGGGGTCAGTGGGGGTGGGGGGGGGGGAGGCAAATTGCCACTATATTTTATTGAAAGGTATGCATCTGTAGATATTATTTCCGCATGATAGCAATCTTCGTTTAAAGATTGTATGCCCCTATAAGTGGACCCCCACCCACTTAGCTACAATAATTCGCCTCCGATATGTTACCTACAGCTACACTTTGACCCATTCAACAAATGTGAGCAACCGAAGTGCATACCCAAACCTGTTGCATGTAGGTCAAAGTTTAGTAAACTGTATATTTTATACATTTAAACAAATAATCTTTGATGTATAACTAGTAAATTGCCAAACATAATAGAACAGGGAAATCGTTTTCCCATGGAAGCCATCTTTTCTCTTGTTGTTGTTCAACGTTCAACATAACGAAATGAAGCTTTCAAATTTACAAGATATGTATACATGTAAATGTCAGATAAACACCTTGACATGGTAAAGTAACCAATTTCTGCATGGGTATCTTCTTTATCAATAATGTATTGATTCAGCTTTGACAGTTTTATATCCTACCATATCAAACACGCCGGAACACCGGTTGCAAAAATCACTCTTCCATGTGTTACATTAAAGAGATGGGGTTAAATTGCTACCATCGTGAGAGGTATGGAGCGGGGTAGCAATTTTGTTTCTACTAAAAACTGTTCAGGTTTGAAACCATTCAAGTTACAACAATGCAAACTCGCATTCACACATCGAAAAAAAACACTGAAAAGAATGATAGCCAGTAATCGTAATTTACATGAAATCGAATTGTACCATTTTCATCCAAAATGGCCGCCAACATCCAAGATGGCTGCCAAAACCCAAATACATTACCACACCACACTAAATATGTACAAACTACATCAATTATTGGCAAAACAGAAGTACGTTTATGGTTGAACTATGTTCTAAGAGTAAAAGATAATATGATAACATGTTTATAAATATGTAGCAATTGGGAATGTATGTACAAAATAAATTCTGAAATAAATGGTGTAATATCCTATGGAAGAACAATATGTGAATTAAAGTTGGTGTGTCAAAGCCAAGCAAGTGTGTATTTGACGCGCGAGACGCGCTGGTAGTAAATCAATCTCTGTGTATTATGCTTCAATTTTGAATAAAGCCATGGATTTCCGAAACCATTTATATTGACATGCTTACTGTTTACTATGTTCTTAGTGAAGTTGTTATGCATGTGTGTTAGATTAATCTGCGATGCTATTAATATCAGTATGATTTATCATATGTTTACATCCAAATGTATCATTTATTATTGTAATGTTAAGGACATAGTGTACACGTCATATTGCTGTGTCAGTAGTTTAATGAATCCCGGCCATGCTACTAGTGGCAGAACGACAGCTACGTTTAATGACCGACATACTCCTCACTGAAATGTCAATATTTGTTCCTGTGGATTATATAAAATATAAATAGTATACCTAAAGACGAGCATAAAGCTGTAAGCACATAGTTTTTAACGGACATCACTGTATATTCTAAGACATAGTAATGTACGACTCACAACGAAATAAATAAATATTATTTATTCACTTAGATATTACTTTGACATTATAAGTGAGTGCTTGTTTATTACAGTGTCAACTGTATTGAAAGGGTCAGCCAGATGTGACTCATGCGAAACTCTTTGAATATCATAATTTCACAAACTCAGATATGTTTATAGATACCACTAATATTTGATCCAGGGCATGGGAAAATGATAATATGACATAAAAGTTACATGTTCACGTTTCACTATTCCATAAACAACATTATGTTAGCATTACAATGATATATTACTTTCAATTATATGACATTGATAAACACTTCAGATTGTTAATAGAAAATGTAGCTACATGACAAATACGTCAATAAAAAGTTGGCAATATTAACGATAAATCGGACGTTGTCTCAGTTTACATGTCCTACATTTTCTTATCTTGTACATTTATTATTCCAAATTGAACAAATCTCGCCATTCTGAACATGTCTATTGTCATAAACCGCAGTGTTTGATCTTTGTACGTGGCTGCCATAAGCCTAAGTGTGTGTCGGCTGCGTTGGCTCCACGCCATGTAATTTTATCGCGCGTTTACTCAATGACATAGCATTTACTACGCAAATGTCGGAAATGGGCAGGCTCATTTATTCAGATCAGTTTGTTATATTTATATCAGATAATAGTTTATACGTGCTAACCGAGCATACATACTTACACAAATCCAAAACATCCTGAAATACTTGCGACTAGTATTAACACATACTCAGTAAATGGCATCTGTAGCTAACAGGGATAGTAGATTTACAAACACAATCTACTATTGTTATGAATATCTACTAACGATAAAAGATGCAAACATTTCAAATAGAACCGTATATGTTTCATAACATACGGCAATATGTTATGCGATAACGCGCAGCTACACAAACTTTACACCAGTCACACAGATGAAACATTGCAACTGGCAAGCGTCGCAAAATCTTTGAAGTGTATTCAGTAAACCGAGCGGGGATGACGTTCACCTGATGTTCCACTTGGCAATCATTTACTATCAGGACATTTACTTCTGTTGGCTCCAACTAGTGCTGAGGGCGGATGCAGTCAAATGAAGTTATGAGTAGTATTTTACTATGTATGTCGCATAGGTGGCCTGTTACATGATTGTCGCACACTACACTATATTGTTGAGGTTTTGTCACTTTCAGGGTGTTGCCTTATTGGCCGTTTTATTTCGTCGCTGTATATTTGCTCTATGTTACTGTCTGTGCGCCATAATAAGAAGTTAAGGAGACCGTGCGGGCGTTGTGACGCCATACAAACCAGGCAAAAACTGTCTGCGAACTATATTGATCACTGACGATTCGGCAGGGTACGGATTTGTGCCTCCTCGGACTGTACGTGAGCGGCTTTTTGTATTTTATTTTATTGTCACTGCTGTTTTCTCATTTATTTAATTAGTGAGTGATTTATGAATTAATTGATTTCTTGGCAAGTATAAAATAGCGTTCATAATAAGTAAGTAATACGTATGAAACATACGCAGTAGATATCCGTGTTTATATATCATATGTGTGGTTTATATAAATTAATTTCGTAATAGTAACACATTCCGTGGTTGTGTGAAACCTATTGTTATATGAAATATGTAGCAGTGGTGCTTGTGATTTACTGACCCACACATGAAGCAAAACTACTTATAGGGATGTTCAAAACATATATATCGGTATATTATAATCGACTTATGTAAATAAGATCATGACTAGTGATTACATAATACAGTTATTGCAGTATTAACATGAGTTTCACATGCAGCTTATAATGAACATGTAACAGTAAAATGCGGTATGATATTCGAAAACTGGGTATATGCATGCGATACACATATATCGTTAACATCATGTTTATGAAATGCGCTGTGAAAATAGAAAATGGTCTGATGGAGTAGAGTAGTAGACTCAATTATATATACTTCGCTAACATTTAAGTGCGTATGAAGCTATGTATATGTAATAGTGCTATGTCAGTGGGACATAACAACGTTTATTGTTTAATTTAATGAAGGCAATATACTGGATGTCATATCGCACAACTTGTAGGCTGAAGCTCAGAAATAGTAATATGAAGAGCATGTAATTGTATAATATGAAATATTCCACCATCCCTGCGTAATATTACTGCTATGGGAGTTCAAATATACCAAAACCAAAGTAACAAAATGGCTTTGTCTGTTTCATACAAAGACCACACTTACTGAGGAATATTATAATAATGTGTCATAACAGAAAAATAAACATTACTGTAACCGTCTTATCCAATAGTAAATAGCCCATACTAATAAATTGTTGCAGTACAATGTGAACTTATGGCGGCCATCTTAGAATTTGGTAAACTAAGAATTTATCCAAGAATATGTTACATTTGTTTTACTGTGTCAGTGTAATATTGTTTACTTGTTTTAAATGATTAATGCCATTACAAATATAACTAGAGCAGCTTGAGCTGCATCAACGGTTTGAGCCTCAAACATTGATTTCATATGTAACTAAGCTTTAGCCCAAGGTGTAAACTATCGGTTGCAAAAAGAATTTCTGAAGTTTTAGAATGAACAGTCCAACATTATTGTGTTCGCATCATCACACCGATGTGGGGCCGGTTAGCTTAGAGGTAGAGCGATGGACTTGGAGCGAGGGATACCGGGTTCGATCCTCAGCCAAATTTTTAGCTAAATGACTGAAATATCGACTACAGCAAAAACAATTGAAATCGAATGATAAATAACGAAGCTGACGTCACATCCGTTTGCTCTATTTTGAAAACTTGAAAAAATACTTTCATCTTTGACATCGAATAGAGCCGTAAGCAGTCAAGATATAGCTCTGAAAATTATCATCTTTCATGCGGCTGACACTCCCCTATAACACTGGCATGAAATTATGTTGCTGACAGTACTGTACAAATTGGAAAACGTTTGTAAAGACCACCCGTTATCAGCCGAAATTCGGCAAAATCGTTGAAAAGTCTGTACATTTTTCAACTTCAAATGCATATAGCTCTTTTATTTGAGCAGATAGCCGAAAACCGTCAGTGAGTTTGAGATAGAGAATTATGTGTGTCAGCTTTCCAATGCAAAAAGAATTCTTGAAATCGGTTGGAAAATAAGTAAGTTATAGGAAGTATGACGTCACTTCCGTTTTCGTGGAAAGTAGCATTAAAAGATATCTGAAAATCTCTGCTCACACTTGATCTGAATCGGCATGCAAAATTTGAAGTCGATCCGACCAGCGGTTTGGTGTAGATGGAGGGAGCCCGTAAGTCAGCGGATGATTATTTTTCGATAGTTATCGCCCTTAAATTGCAGTTTACGCCATTTGTAAATACACCTAATAAAACGGAAATTAAATATGTGCAATATTCCGCCAGTGAAGTTTTCGTTTGTTTTTCACCATAGGCCGGGCACAAAGCGGGAAAGTTTTAGCTAAAGGACTGAAATATCGACCGCAGCAAGAAATTTTGAAATCTATTGATAAATAACAAAGCTGACGTCACATCCGTTTGCTCTATTTTGAAAACTTGAAAAAAAAGACGTTCATCTTTGACATCCAATAGAACCGGAAGTAGTCAAGATAGAGCTCTGAAAATTATCATCTTTTATGCGCCTGACACTCCCCTATCACACTGGCAAGACATTATGTTGCTGACATTACTGTACAAATTGGAAAACGTTTGTAAAGACCACCCGTTATCAGCCGAAATTCGGCAAAAATTCGGCAAAATCATTGAAAAGTATGTACATTTTTCAACTTCAAATGCCTATAGCTCTCTTATTTGACCAGATAGCCGAGAACTGTCAGTGAGTCCGAGATAGTGAATTTTATCAGCTTTCCAATGCAAAAAGAATTTTTGAAATCGGTGGGAAAATAAGGAAGTTATAGAAAGTATGACGTCACTTCCGGTTTTGTGGAAAGTGGCATTAAGAGATTTCTGAAAATCTCTAAGTCTCGAGTCACACTTGATCCGAATCGGCATGCAAAATTTGAAGTCGATCCGAACAGCGGTTTGGGCTGTAGACTGAACGGCTGAATAAAAAAAAAAAAAAAAAAAAAAACCAACGAAAACAATAACAAGATGTAAATTGGTGAGAAATTGTTATATTTTGGCGGCCATTTTGGATTTTGGTAAGCAAAACAGTTATCAAAACATGTTTTGCTGTTGTCATGGCCATTTACTGTGTACGTATGATCGTACATAAGTATGTTTTGAACTGTTAAATGATGTAATGTAAGTGACACAATGTCAAATGAACGGAGATTGTGATTGTTGGCGGCCATTTTGGATTTATATACTTAATTTCTCAAGTAATCCATATTTATTGAAGTAAGTAGCATAAGCTTATATTTCACTTATAAAATATAATACAATACGAATAAACCAATAACTGGTCATATAAAGTAGTTGTATACATGGTTCAGTGTAGTGGGGTAAGGTAGTGGTGTATTGATACACAAATATCAGTTGCAATGTTTTTAGTACATTTTACAGCGTGTACAAGCGATTCTGCGGTAGTTTTATGTTAACATTTGCAAAACAGCCCTTTTACGGGCAGAAAATGTTGCTGTTAGGGGGGTTCACTTGTAAGGGCATGCAAACTTAAAGGAAGACTATACATTGCTATTATGCGGAAATGGTAAGCTGGGATTTATACCTTTCAAGAAAATAAAAGTGGCAATTTGCACCCCCCCCCCACCGCCAAGTTGTAATGGTAACTGTTTAGTTACCCACCTGCAATGTATGTATTTGAAGACATTTTCATAAATAATTTGTTCTATGGGATTCTAACCTGAGGGTTAAAACCAAAGAATAAAGAAAAAGTTTATAATTTGCAGTAAATAACTGACCTGCAAACTTGCCGATGGGATGTCTGGCGAGGAACGCGGCTCTGTGTGGACTGTTGTCCCATAACAAGCGCCCCATAGGTGTCATCACAGCCGTGGGATGGACAGAATTTACTCGGATCTGAAAATTGTACATGTTCAGTAGCCGGTTTCACCAACATTGCAAAGTATACTTTTCTAGCAAAGTATACTTTGAGGGAGAAATTTTCACTTTTAGGATAAATCTATTAATTTGTATTATACTGAATTTATTACGTTATCACAGCCAATTTGGCTGTGATAATGTAATACATTCAGTATAATAATTCTGCATCCTGTTAATCATGAAATATATGCAGTCATTAGTTCTATATGAAATAATTAATTTCGGGAAAAATAAATGATTACTCCCTGAAAGTATACTTTGCTAGAAAGAAAAGTATACTTTGCAATGTTGGTCAAATAGGCTACAGGTATAACCCAACTGCTCTGTCAGTAATGTCCGGCGTTACTGACAGAACAATCGGGTAAGTTCAGGTACAGATGTTTAAGTCTATTCCACGTTTTTTTCTGCCGACTTTTGGCTATTAAACACATTACATCTGCAACATAGTTTAAATGTACGTACTGTTTCATCAATACCAAAATAGTGACCATCCCCAATTTGTTTTTATTTCTTGAAATTCCATTAAATATTGATTTTATCGTGAACAAAAATAACAACAATATTCCTATGGGAATTTAACATGGGGCAAACGGAGCTGGAGAAGCTACAGGAGTCGAAAAACGAAAAAAAAAAAAAGGAAATAGATCCCGAAACCGAGCTAGATAGCATGGAAAAGATATAACTAAGAGATTTTGAAAATCGGTCACCAAATTCCAAAATTATAAAAACAAAAAGCAATTTGTAGACCCCCCTCCCCCACCCACCCATGTTAAATTCCATAGAAATGTTTCTTTCCGCAATAAACTAAAATCAAGATTTGATGGAATTTCATGAAATAACATTTTCTTGGGAAGGTAACTGTCTCGTTATTGATGAAAACGTACTTACATTTAAATATTGTTTATATTTAATCTGTTTAAAGGTACATGCCCACTTAGTAGGCACAACTGTTCTTTATATCAGAGCCAGCATCTGAGACATTTCCTGGCAACATAAACATTAATTCACCTTTTCCCCACGTGTTGATTGGCTTTATTATACATTTTATATCAGACGTACATTTTCACACGGATATCAGGAGCGATAACCACGTGTCCTTAAAATGTTAACGGACATTAATTACTATATATATTCTTTGTATTTATTTTCTGATGTGCAATGATCATACATGTACTTAATTAATAATCTGTCGAAAATACTATTTTTTTAGGTGACGCATTAAATTTGTATAAATAATTAAAAAAGATCATGCCTCATTTGCATATGAAAATAGCCTAATACCACCGCGCGTCACTATCAGTCAAATACATATTACTAAATGATTATATCTATATGGCGGGCACTCGTAATCTTTGGAATAGTCACACAATTATTCACTCATTTAATTCCCATAAAGAACAGTTTGTGCCTACTGAGTGGGCATGTACCTTTAATGTAAACGCGTTCCCTTATGGGAACCCCATGTAAAGTCAATGGAAATCAAACGAAAAATATAACTCAAAACCCAAAAGTCACTTACACAAATAATCAATATCCACATGTTTAGTATATATTTGTGCTTATACTGCTAGCTTGGAAATTGCACAGTATGTTGTAGTTAGGACATAATAAACAGACTGAGCTGTTTACATGTATCAGTTTCCATTACACACATGTGTAGACAGGTAAATACATACATGTGTAAACACCGTATTGTGTTTATTATTCACAAGTTAGTGCGTTATATTTCATTTTAATGCTGGCAGTATAATCACATCCAAATACTGAAGCCGTAGATATAATGGAATACAGTATTTGCGTAGGTAACTGTAGGTTTTAGAGCTAAAGTTTCCTTTTGATTTCCATTGACTTTACATGGGGCTCCAATAAGGGATCAACAACATTAATGGCCAGATGTTCGTCGGCAGCACAATGCGGAACATACAGTACGTCGATCAGTACTTAGTAACGGATCGTGGTGGGTAACTGATCAATTTGCGTTTGAAACACGTAATTGGACAAACATAAGTAATACAATTATAATACAATGTACCATAAATTGTAAGATACATCCCCTCTGAACGAGTCCGACCCAATATATTGAGACTTGAGAATGGACAAACAATTAAAACATGTCTTCCGATATTACAACATAATTCCAGCACAACAATATTTACACAATTCCCTAGCATTTGATTGGCCCCTAGCAAGTCTCTGTCCAAATATTTATACCACAGTAAACCCACGCCGAACTACTTTCCGTAACCGTGAGGTGCAGTTAAAATATATAATTATTAACATCAAAGTACTGAAAGTACTGAACATAGGGTACTACAAGATTAAACTAGATTGATTGATTGATTGTTGGTGTTGTAGTTTCATTAACCCTTAAAGCGCTGGAAACGACAATTGTCGTCTGCTGTTTTAAATATTTTTATATTTTCTCCTAAAAAACATACTGAGACGATTCTACTGGGCTGCCAAAACAGGTTTTTAAAGAGATTAAAATATACAAAATGAGCAGACGGCAATTTTCTTTTTCAGCGCTTTAATGGTTAAGGGGTAAACTATTGATGTGGCACAACTACAGTATGCACTGCTACAGTATGTACCAACACATTCAACAACATTACAGATTATGCATAGCAATATCAGAAAGATACGGTAACAAATATACAAGACATCATCAATTCAAGTATAAATACAGATTCCAGATATCTATGATCATTATAGATATATTGAAAACTGATTGAAGAGCAATAGCTACAAGAATTCTGCCACGGAAGCGGTGTCGCGCCTGAAAATGCCTTGTCGGTACAAAACAATGTTGTAGCAGGATTTTTGTTAAAGTTTCTGCATTACTTTGACATCGCCATGTTTACTTCTGTTTTGTGAATGAAATAGTTGGCCTCGGATCGAGTATATTAAAACATACAAATGACGTCATTGGGGAAACCGCTGACAAAATTGTCTATGTATGGAAGCCCAAACTTGTTAGAATGTGTTTGTTGTCGTATTTTCAGTACTTGCATTAATATGGGTATTAATATACGCTGAATGTGTTATACTGTCATTAATTTGTTCCCTGACTGTAATTTATCACTTACTGACGTATTGACCCCCTTCTCTGAACGTAGAATTGACACTCATGTTGGCGTGTATTGGCCACCATAGACAAATGTCAATCAGGAATTCGGGAATGTCACTAAAATCCGCTGTAAATCCATCGATAGAATGAGGATTAACATCAGTTAGACCCACACGTGCGAGTTTTGTTGCGAAACAATCGCGATCATTAAACAAATCTGGGTCAACAGGCAATTTCGCACAGGTGCCGGGTGAGTTTAAAAATAGACTGTCGGAAGGTCAAACTTGATATTGTTTGTGTGTTGAACGCGTCGCGTGTTTACACGTGTTTATCCGGTGGAGAGTATTCGGAGGGGAGTTAACTCTGCCGAAAACTATAGCCTGTTACTAAATTTAGCGATGACCGCACGATTTGTGACGCAAATGGGGGCAAATCACAACTTGAACGCGCAACAAAATAATCCGATGTATTTTTGTACGTAGAACATCCGTTGTTGATATTGTTCAGTGCAAGTAGTTTATCATAATATTATTTTCAATTAGCGGTTGCGTTTGACAGTTAAACGTTGAGTAACACAATGCATTTTGTTGTTATGGTTATTCCAAGATATCACTACGGACTAGCTCATCGAGGGGGGTCTGTGGCGTGGCGTGGCGTGGCTAACTGTCCGACGCGATCGCAATACACAGGTTACCCTATGTGAAAACGGAAAATAAACACATTTTCTTGATTAATTTATTTAAAATGCTGGAATTATAAGAAATGAATGGCACTTTTGTTGAATTTATCGGGGATATAAACCTGGAAAAGTCGCGGGAATACTGAACGAAGGCCTTCCGGCCTTCGTCCAGTATTCCCGCGACTTTTCCAAGTGTAATTTTAATGTAATGTAATTTCTGCAAAACACGGTGTACATTTACTCATAAACATCTGATTTTCCCCCGCAAATCACTGTATTAGTAATAGGTACAGTTCACATATTGAATGCTTAATAAATTAATTTCGTAGCGAGCGGTAACTTATTGTTTGCCATGCCCCATCGCGTGTTCATGTTACTTTTGAACGGAACGCCGCCCTCTACACTACTAATATGTGCGATATAGTCGAAATACATGTATGTGCATTAAATGAAGGAGGCGATACGACAGTTAATTTAGCCTAGCTAGTTCATTCTCCTATCATACTTTGCCAGTATGTGAGACCGTGAAAACACAGGTTGAAGTAACATACCAAGGCCTATAAATACATTAAATATACCTAAAAGTATCAATAAGTGAAAACAAAGTAAGTTAAACTTGTTTTACTCCCTGTTATAACACATTGTATTGTGTTCTAACAGGGAGTAAACTTTTGTTTAACTGATTATTTTACCACTTCTTGCGTTTATGTATATTTAATGTATTTATAGCAGATCAAGCAGGGAATTATCCACATGGGATTGGGCTATATACACGATGGATGCATGATATAATATGTTTTGGGACCCAGCTATAGTCGTTTCGCGGCTAATCGTTATATTATATACGAGAATAAGAGATGCTATTATTCTATTCAGTTGCGGCGTTTATCTGTTGTTATTTTGTTACATGAAGACAATAGAAAAAGAGAAGATAATACACGGCGGTATGGCATTTGTCCATATATTAGTGAATTACAGTGAGTGACGTGAATGTGCAAGTATCAGGCTGGCAGTTGCAATTGTTTAGCCTTCTGATCCAAATCTTGCAGCTTATAGTTTCGTGAAATTGATAAAGAAATGGTCACGTACTATACCGCAGGTCATGGTCCAATCTTTTTAAATTTGATTGCATACGATGCATATCACAGTTCAGGATGTTTACTCTTCAAGTACTGTGGAATGATTCTAAAATGCTGCCAAACCGTGTTTTATTGAGAAAAATGACAAACTGTGAAACAGCAGATGACACTGTTCGTTTCCTGCGTTCTAAGAGTTAATACCTTATGCGGACCGAGTTCCTTGGCCATTACATGCATTATTCCGTCCTGGGCGGCTTTGGTGCCACAGTATGCCGTACAGTCGGACAAAGCCATGTCGCTGCCGATGCTGGACATGATGACGATCGACCCGCCCTCTCCCCGCTCTATCATACCCTGCGCCACAACCTACAGCAGGACTCAACCACATGAGATAAGCCATGTGATGTTTTGCCTAAGAACATGTGCGATTTTTCATGAAAAATATTTACAAAATTTACGATAATTTCCGGAAATTACGTCCGAAGTTGACGAAATGTGCAGGGTAAATACGGAATAGAAATCCACATTTTCTAGAATGTTCTGTAATTTGGTGAAAATTATCATTTACAGAAACCATCGAAAACATCAGTTTCTAATTTCAGAAATACTGGACCGATTTTCAAAATTTAACTTTTGTTTTATTTGTTAGTTAGATCATTTCCAAGCTATCTAGCCAGTTTTCGGAGTCAAATTTAAATTTGTTTCGTTCTTTTTTACTCTTCGCACAGCTCCTCTACCTCATTTCACCCCATATTAGATTCCCATAGACACATTTTAGGTGATAAAATCAATATGTGACAAAATTTCATTTGATAAAATTTAATATTATTAAAAAAATGTTGTTTTTGCATAGTTTATATGGCCGTAAAATTTGGGAAGGTTTCGTGAAACAGACAGTAGTCTGATGTCAATACAATGTACTATATTGTTTAACACAATGCATGTGCAAGCAACAGGAAAGTGGTAAAGTAATAGCTATCGTGAGTTGTCAATGTTTTATTCAAGATGTGTTCTTTAATTTTCAAGTTCTTTTCTTGAATTTTCAAGATCTTTTCTTGAAGAATTTTCAAGATCTTTTCTTGAATTTTCAAGATCTTTTCTTGAAAATTCAAGAAAAGATAGATGTTTTCTTGAATTTTCAAGTTCTTTTCTTGAATTTTCAAGATCTTTTCTTGAATTTTCAAGAAAAGATCTTGAAAATTCAAGAATTAACTTGAAAATTCAAGAAAAGAAACTGAAAATTCAATAAAACATCTTGAAAATTCAAGAAAACATCTCGAAAAGATAAAAAAAAAAGTGAAGTGGCCCTAATGGGCTTCCGTAGATTCCACAATTAATACATTGGAGTAACTGTACCTGTGATACGTTCACCGTCGCATTCACATTGATGGAGTACGAGCTAAAATTGTAAAATAAATAAGGACATGTGAGTAGTGTGCAACAGTAAAACAATATGTTCTGTTTCTCGACAAATGAAAGCATAGCATTTCATCTCAATTGATCACATATCTATTGCATTTATCATTCAATGTTGCAATAAGTATAACTCTATATAGATACATTTAAAACGGATATCACTATTTTCTGCCGTCAGTTCACGAGATTTGCATCATGTTACCCACTGTACACGCGCTCACTTCGGTGCAGCACCACCAATCACATACTGGTGTAGCAATTCGAAAAAATCGAAAGTGCGTTTAGGGGCGGAGCCTCATTCAAACAAGCATGTGCACGCAACGGGGTAGGCAAATAATAAAATAGTTATAGTTCACGTACTTATTTTTTAATAAACTAATTTCTTCGTTCGCCGGCGCTCGCTCGAAATTAATTTATTGAACATTTAATATATGACTTTAAAAAGGATCACTATAACCACGGCCAATATAATTAATTAACGTTAATATTTGACCTAGCTATTACTTATGATGTATTCGCGTATATCTCGGTAGACACAATTTGAGGTAGCAGTCTCGGACCTGTGATATAAACAGAATGCCCATGAAGAAAATCACAAGTCGGAGTCTTCCACCTGTACATGCTACATACTTGCTAGACTGTCCTTGCTAGTAGTCATGAACGGCTCCGTGTACAGCACGGAGGCGTTGTTGACGAGCAGGTGTATATGGCCCAGCTCCCCAATCGCCTTCCTTGTGGCGTCCCAATCCGCAAGTTCCACACACACTAGCTGCATGTCTGGCGCCTGAAATATACATGGAATCACCGACCTCGAATGACACATACACGCACGCACAGAATGTAGCATATATGTTCTATAATGTCCGTACATATCATATCTCAAATACTATAGATATACGACATTTTGACCTTTCGGCGGCCATCTTGGATGACATAGCCATCCGATTTCGACAAAAATATGCACCAGAGTGATCGCCTCGTTGATACCTTCGATTTGATATATAACATGACCATATTCGGTCAAAAATAAAATTTGACCCCACGGACAATTCTCATATGCTGCCAAAACATGTTTATTAGAAAAAAATATATATTTTGACAAAACTTGAAATCGGAGTAGAGAGCCATACCTTTAACTTGATACTTTTACCATCAACATAGGTATTATAAAATATGAATGATAACCGTTTATAAAAGTTCCGTTTTTTTACCACATAGTAAGTGCACGAGTTCCGGCGAATAAACCTGTCCCACGATGTTTATACAAAATGGCTTCCCGAGAAATGATAGAAATGTTGTTCGATTAAATTGTCTGTCGTGAGGCACAGGACGGGTATAAATGTAGGTTTGATCAAATGTTCGATTGGAAACAATGTTGTCTCTATGCAAAATGTTTCTTTACGGGCCGGGACGACGTAAAAGTGTATTTTTAACCCGATGTTTACTCCTTTATATAGCAGTATCGGCCTCGGAAATGTGTCCGTTCTTTCCCGACCTAGCAATGATGATAATTTGTTTACAACAAAACAATCGATAGCTCGAAAACGCGTTGACATAGCGAAATGGGGAATATATCGTTGCGGAATACTAACATTGTCCCAACTTCTGCAATAGGCGACAATGATATAACTCGGTTGACGTTTCGTGAGAGTCCGTTGTTTCGAGGCCGTCCGGCTTCGGCCTATTAAAAAGTTATTAACCTTGGTATAATGAATTATATGGAGGGGTAAACAAAATTTGTTTTCTTCATGTATTGATGCTTTTAGGCATATTTAATGTATTTATAGACCTCGGTCCGTTACTTCAACCTGTGCACTAGTCTAGTCCGCAATTCGCGGCATTCACCTTGCCACCGGTGTCCCGAATCACTTCGTCCCGGAGACTGTCGAGGTCGGCCTGTGTCCGACTGAGGGCGACAACTTCGGCCCCGCACTCCGCCAGCATCTTGGCGATACCCCGCCCGATACCTGTAATACTCAGTCAAGTAAATGTTCAGATCTTACCATCCTAAAAGAAGTTTGTTCATTGTAGAGTCACCACTATCTAAAGGGTCAGTCAGGTTTTACTTATGAGACACTCTATCGAACAAGAAATACTTCCCAATTCCTATCCTTTATGCCAGGCACCAGGCAGGAGAAATTGGTACCATTAATCTTAACTAGCTGGCGGTTCACCAATCGGCCACATCATTCCGAGCAGAGGCTCGAACCCGACGATACGCTATGTATGCTTCGTGTATTCCAATGTAGTTTTACTATTTCAAGAATAGTAGCGTCAATATTTGGCAACACCCGAAAATGTGAACATGTTTATACCTGTCACCCACGATGTCCGTCATTAATCCCATTTACAGTGGAACCTCTCTAAACCGGACACCAAGAACACATCTGTGATCTTTTTGATGAGTTACATGGTCATTTATCTCAGGTGATAATGTCTGTTCGTTATCGCATAGTACACACATACGGCCCAGAATTATCAAATGCCTGATTTACAGTGAAACCTCTCTAAACCGGACACCCTGGGGACCTCCCAGGGTGTCCGGTTTAGAGAGGTTTCACTGTATATACTAAAGACTCAACTAAGTTAGGCGGGTCCAGTGCACAGGTGACAGACTCGGACTTGTGACATAAAACACCAACAGACATGTGAACGTGAATCCCTGATATACAGATGCAAGAAGATTATGTGTTACGGATGGACGGACGAACGAATGAATGAACCGACGAACTTACGAACGACCGGACGAAAAGGCGAACACTACATACACATCGCCCGGGGAGGGGTGGGGTGGGATATAATTAGGTGATTGCTCCATCAGGTGGTACCACATACAAACACAGTTGAGGTAAGCCATGTGATGTTGTGTACCTACGAAGATGTGCAATTTTTCATAAAACATATTTACCGTGACATTTTCCGTAAATGACGTGAAAATTTTCATAGCAAATGCGGAAAATATCGTAAACTTTGTAAAAAACATTTGTTTAGGAAACTTCGCACATCTTCTAAGGTACTATCACATGGCTTGTCTCATTTATCATAGAAAGCGGTTTATGCTCTTACATATGCATGTCTCAGGATAATGACGGCAAATATATAATAGTTATTTCACATATTGAATTTTTAATAAATTGATTTCGTAGCGAGCGAGAGCGAGAGTTTATTAAAAATTAATATGTGAACTATAACTTACTTATTGTTTGCCAGCCCCCTAGCTCCGTCCCTAAACGTGATTTCGAATCGCTATTCTATAATCTGGGCCCGGTTGCTCAAAGCTTCTGTTAGCTTAACAGACTGTTAAATCCTTAGCATTGCTAAGGATTTAACAGTCTGTTAAGCTAACAGAGGTTTTGAGGAACCGGGCCCAGGTGATTAGTGTGTGTGTGTGCGTGTGTGGGTGGCATGCCTCGTGAAGTAACAAGAACAAGGTGTAACATCCGTTCTAAATACGACGCTGTACATATTGAAACAGTTAATGACTAATTTAATATATGAGCCGCGCCGTGCGAAAACCGGGCTTAATGACAACATTTTCAGTTTTTACTTTTTCGCGTATTCTGAATTGTACATCTTTTAAAAGCCATATGCCGCCAAAATTATCAATGTATTCCAATTATGGTTCATTTTAGAAGTAGTTTTATGACGCGTGGTAAAAACTTATATGACGTTTTAGATCAATGACGTCGAAATTACGGCGTTTTTATCAACGGCGTATACAAGGGGTGTTGATCCGGACAAGTCCTATAGATTTGTCATCTTTTATCGCATGTCAACCAAATTTGGATATCTCGTAGCCTGGCCAAGTGTCTCCCATTAGGCCAAGACAAGGTATGCAAATAATGTTTATGGCTCGTGTTGTAGTTGCTAATGTAACGTCATGTTTTGGATTGCGGCCCAAGTAACGTAATTTCGTATGAACATTTTTCAAATAAGTCAGAGCGAGGCGTTTCCCTATTGTTTGCTGCTGTCTGAAATAAATTTGGGGAATAATAGCGACATCATTTAACATTTCGTATACGACGACATATTTTAAAGTAGGCAGTAGGCCGCTTATAACATTAACTTTGTGACAAAACACAATACCGGCCAGATACCTTATACTTGTCGCCGTGTGTCTGTCTTGAGGATCGCATTACCGTCGCCTGATATACATTATTATGCAGTCAAGTGATAAACTAATGATTTGATACTACAAAAGCACTTTCGACTACAAAAGGAAGTTTATGACCATCACATTTCCAAGTATTATGTTGATGCATTTATTTTAAATTCAATACAAACCCCGGATATTTATGTCATTATATAGATGCCTGTCTACCTCCATTTATGATAAAATGAGTGGCATTAAATGGCATATCATTCGCTAAGTACTGGATAGAATTGTTCAACAGTCTTAATTTACCAAGATAATAGATGGTAATATCGTTTGCATACACTAGGTTGTTCATATTTAAGATTATTTAGGAATCAAAGTGCAGTGTAAGCGAAGACTTCTCTGATATGTAGCCAGTTAAATTATGCGTTCACCATTTTGAATTCATAAGGACAACCGACGAAAAAGAGTAACAAGAGCTGTAGGAGAACAGCATAGCTCGATTACGAGGGTTGTCGATGTACACATAGCTTGACAAAGAAGGTGGCTGCGGCCTGCATAAAAACCTTAACCAAGGTTGACTAAAAACATTAACCAAGGGAAACTAGAAATGTGGTCTGTCGGCACACGAATACCCCCACTGGCAGCCAAAGAAAACGAGGCATTTTTGATTATAAGCCATTTAGCCGAGCGTTAAGGTTTCAAACGCATCAAGTCTGTGACCTTGACCCTGGGCATAGTGTGATAATCCATGCATCGGTGTAGAAGATATAGAGCGGAAGGGAATTTCAATAGGTTTGACCTTTGACCTTCAACTATGACATTGACCTTGGACGTAGGTGCGTGGTTATTGATCGAGACACACCTTCTCATCCTGAGAAACATTTGTGCCAAGGCATTGATAATCCATGCATCAGTGTAGAAGATATAGAGCGGAAGGGAATTTCAATAGGTTTGACCTTTGACCTTCAACTGTGACCTTGACCTTGGACGTAGGTGCGTGGTTATTGATTGCGACACACCTTCTCATCATGAGAAACATTTGTGCCAAGCCATTTGATAATCCATGCATCGGTGTAGAAGATATAGAGTAGAAGGGAATTTCAATAGCTTTGACCTTTGACCTTCAACTGTGACCTTGGACGTAGGTGCGTAGTTAGCTACTTGATAATCCATGCATCAGTGTAGAAGATATAGAGCGGAAGGGAATTTCAATAGGTTTGACCTTTGACCTTCAACAGTGACCTTGACCTTGGACGTAGGTGCGTGGTTATTGATCGCGACACACCTTCTCATCATGAGAAACATTTGTGCCAAGCCATTTGATAATCCATGCTTCGGTGTAGAAGACATAGAGCGGAAGCGAATTTCAATAGGTTTGACCTTTGACCTTCAACAGTGACCTTGACCTTGGACGTAGGTGCGTGGTTATTGATCGCGACACACCTTCTCATCGTGAGAAACATTTATGCCAAGCCATTTGGGAATTTCAATATTTTTGACCTTTGACCTTCAACTGTGACCTTGACCTTGGATGTAGGTGCGTGGTTATTGATCGCGACACACATTCTCATCCTGAGAAACATTTGTGCCAAGGCATTTGATAATCGATGCATCGGTGTAGAAGATATAGAGCGGAAGGGAATTTTAATAGGTTTGACCTTTGACCTTCAATTGTGACATTGACCTTGGACGTAGGTGCGTGGTTATTGATTGTGACACACGTTCTCATCATGAGAAACATTTGTGCCAAGCCATTTGATAATCCATGCATCGGTGTAGAATATATAGAGCGGAAGGGAATTTCAATAGGTTTGACCTTTAACCTTCAACTGTGACCTTGGACGTAGGTGCGTGGTTAGCAATTTGATAATCCATGCATCGGTGTAGAAGATATAGAGCGGAAGGGAATTTCAATAGCTTTGACCTTTGACCTTCAACTGTGACCTTGACCTTGGACGTAGGTGCGTGGTTATTGATCGCGACACACCTTCTCATCATGAGAAACATTTGTGCCAAGCCATTTGATAATCCATGCATCGGTGTAGAAGACATAGAGCGGAAGGGAATTTCAATAGGTTTGACCTTTGACCTTCAACAGTGACATTGACCTTGGACGTAGGTGCGTGGTTATTGATCGCGACACACCTTCTCATCGTGAGAAACATTTATGCCAAGCCATTTGGGAATTTCAATATTTTTGACCTTTGACCTTCAACTGTGACCTTGAACTTGGATGTAGGTGCGTGGTTATTGATCGCGACACACATTCTCATCCTGAGAAACATTTGTGCCAAGGCATTTGATAATTCATGCATCGGTGTAGAAGATATAGAGCGGAAGGGAATTTTAATAGGTTTGACCTTTGACCTTCAATTGTGACATTGACCTTGGACGTAGGTGCGTGGTTATTGATTGTGACACACCTTCTCATCATGAGAAACATTTGTGCCAAGCCATTTGATAATCCATGCATCGGTGTAGAATATATAGAGCGGAAGGGAATTTCAATAGGTTAGACCTTTGACCTTCAACTGTGACCTTGGACGCAGGTGCGTGGTTAGCAATTTGATAATCCATGCATCGGTGTAGAAGATATAGAGCGGAAGGGAATTTCAATAGGTTTGAGCTTTGACCTTCAACTGTGACCTTGACCTTGGACGTAGGTGCGTGGTTATTGATCGCGAC
Organism: Conchocele bisecta; assembly: GCA_029237695.1. Lineage (NCBI taxonomy): Eukaryota > Metazoa > Mollusca > Bivalvia > Lucinida > Thyasiridae > Conchocele > Conchocele bisecta. The sequence continues at coordinate 55,114,071 of CM055269.1, forward strand.
ACACCTTCTCATCATGAGAAACATTTGAGCCAAGCCATTTGATAATCCATGCATCGGTGTAGAAGATATAGAGCGGAAGGGAATTTCAATAGGTTTGACCTTTGATCTTCAACTGTGACCTTGACCTTGGACGTAGGTGCGTGGTTTTCCAAGTATGGTTGCTGTAGGCCCAGGAATCCAAGGATAAAAGTAGGTCAAGGTCAAATATAGGTCAGGGATTATTGATGTACATCACTAGGAGATGAAGTTGTCCAAGTAGGGTTGATGTAGGCCCAGAAGTATTCCATATACAAGCTTGACTATAAACATTAACCAAGTAATTCAAAGTTAAATGTAGGTGAAGGTAAAATAAATGTCAGGGGTTATTGATGTACATCCCTATGAGAAAAAGTTATCCAAGTATGGTGTCTGTATGCACAATAGTATTCCATCTACAAGCTTGACTAAAAACCTTAACCAAGGTTGAGTAAAAACCTTAACCAAGGGGAATTATGTAAGTAATTCAAGGTTAAATGTAGGTCAAGGTCAAATATAGGTCAGGGGTTGTTGATGTACATCACTAAGAGATGAAGTTGTCCAAGTATGGTTGGTGTAGGGCCAGGAGTATTCCATCTACAAGCTTGACTAAAAACGTTAACCAAGGGGAATTAAGTAATTCAAGAGGAAATGTAGGTCAAGGTCAAATATAGATCAGGGGTTGTTGATGTACATCACTAGGAGATGAAGTTGTCCAAGTATGGTGGGTGTAGGGCCAGTAGTATTCCATATAGAAGGTTGACTAAAAACCTTAACCAAAAGGAATTAAGCAAGTACTTGAAGAGGAAATGTAGGTCAAGGTCAAATATAGATCAGGGGTTATTGATGTACATACCTATGAGAAAAGGTTGTCGAAGTATGGTGTCTGGATGCACAATAGTATTCAATGTACAAGCTTGAAAAAAAAACCTTAACCAAGGTTGACTAAAAACCTTAACCAAGGGGAATTAAGTAAGTAATTCAAGAGGAAATGTAGGTCAAGGTCAAATATAGATCAGGGGTTATTGATGTGCATCACTAGGTGATGAAGTTGTCCAAGTATGGTGGGTGTAGGGCCAGTAGTATTGCATATACAAACTTGACTAAAAACCTTAACCAAGGTTGACTAAAAACCTTAACCAAGGGGAATTAACCAAGTAATTCAAGAGGAAATGTAGGTCAAGGTCAAATATAGATCAGGGGTTATTGATGTACATCACTAGGAGATGAAGTTGTCCAAGTATGGTGGGTGTAGGGCCAGTAGTATTCCATATACAAGCTTGACTAAAAACCTTAACCAAGGCGTGACGGTGACGCCGACGCCGACGCCGACGCCGACGCCGACGCCGGGGTGACAACATAAGCTCTTCTTATTCTTCGAATAGTCGAGCTAAAAATGTCAAAGAACGACAGTTAGGCGACAATGTACAGCGCCTGAAGCATTTCTAAGTCATTGATGCTGCGAGGAATTCGTGCAAGTATCCTTGCTATAATATTTTGTCACGACACCATGACCATAACGTCAAACATGTATTCACATTCAATGACGTCACAAGTACGTGACGTCAAGTCATGACGTCATAATATGTGTACCGAGATACAAGGTATCGCGTCTCATATTAGTGAAAGTTTCAGTAAGTTATCATTTTCCGTTTTCTGTTCACACTTAATGTTAACTGACACCAGTAAACGTAAATGGGAGGGCAAACTGTGAACTTTTACGGCGACGCTAGACGATTTGAAACGTCGTTTTTCCGACGTCGTTTACCGCTTTTCATGACGTTGTCATTAAGCCCGGTTTTCGTATGGCGCGGCCCATATATAGGCGAAAGCGTCGCAATATGCGATTAATTGAGACGAAATGCTGTTCTTTCATTGGTCGAGAAACTAGGACAAACAATAAGATAAAATATAACAATTGCATCACCATGATCACGTCGACATACAATCGATACAAATTGTATAAGCAAAACTGTAACCTATCTTCGAGCCATTTCCCACCCTTAAATATAAGAAATACCTTTGCCAGCACCGGTCACTAAGACCCTCTTTCCATCAAATCGAAATGATGTCGTCATATCTGAAATTAAAATGTGAATGTGATGGGGGAAATGGCGTTGATGGCCATTGCGACGAGTCTTAAACCCAAATACATCCGAACAGGATCCAACATACGCCGTGATTCACAAACAGTATAGATCAGTATTAGCCTGTACTACCATACATGGTGAAGTGAAGAATATGTCAGTAGTATAAAGGGAGTCAAAATAATACCACCTTAGGTGTTATAATATTCAGCCCTTTATACTACCCCACCACCCCCGAAAAAAGTCAAGAATTGGTTAACGATAAAATTGTATCCGACAGCAAATTTATGAATTTTGTAGAAAATAATTTTGAAAAGAGTGAGTAAAAATGATACCACCTCCAACCAAAAGTTTCAATGTGCCGCGCGTGATAGTTTATATTCCAACACCCCATTTTTTCCCTCTAATATAGCTAATTTATTTCGCAGATCAGCAACTAATTCTACCAGTTATAGTCTACCACGCTCACCTTTAGCCACCCGACAGCGTAGTTGTTTATGCCTACAAAGAGTTTGGGCACTAACGAATTTACAAGAGCATCTGGGGCATCGAAATTGTGGGGCGACACAAGGAAACTTTCTTCGTCTCGATAGATGCCTTCGTAGATAGTCTTTACACGTAAACGTTTTACAACAAGTCTCACACTCCATTATAGATGTATATGTACATATGTGTTTATGTTCAATTGGACGTTTTTTTACACCCAATTGAACAGATAAATTTAATAGGTTATATATACAGAAAATATGATAACGCCAGAAACTAGAGCAGAAATAGAAAGTTTGAGAAGAGAAGCCGAATCTCTAGGGATTACTTATAGTAAACGGTTGAGAGTTAGGGGGTTGACAAAGCTGATAAACTCCACAAAGAATGAGGCGTTTATGAAGCGGTTTACCCGCGCCCACAAAAGAGGAGCCTTTAATGATATATCCAAAGCGGAGGAAGTTTGGTAACAGAATTCAAAAAAAAAGTATTGCGGGGTTAAGGGCTAGTGTAATAAAACCATCAAGCACCAATAATTTGTCCCAAATTAGACACACAGGTCGCCCAATACCAAATAATAAGAAAAGATCTATAGTTCGCGTGATAGTGGAAAAAGGTGACGAAATATTGGGGGCTCATGATGAAACATTGGAAAAGGTAGAAAATGGAAGACGGGTAGTTACATTATCCTTTCGTAAAAACATTGACATTAACGAGTCTGAACGCATGTCCGATAAAGTCGCTCCGTATCTAACAATCAATTTTTATTTGAGATATTCATATTCTTACAAGCTAGACCATATGGAGGAAACTAAAACTCCCTTTATACTACTATGTCTATAAATACATGTACCTTAAATATACATCTAATGATCTACCTAAAAGCAATTAAAAGTAAAAAATAAAGACGTTTTTTTTTTGTCGTTAAGTTTCTTAATTTCTGTTTATTAATTGCATTTATTCAAACTCATGTTGACCACATAATGCCACAAACACTCATAGGACCATCAATCTGAGCTTAAATCCCCTAAAATGATACACGCCTCTATTTAGAAACATTAAACTTGGATTTTACTGTACATTTTACTGTACTTGCACTAATGTCCACATTACAGTCAAAGCATTTCCTCAGGCGGTCAGAATCAGGTTTGAGGAGGGCGCTTTATGCCGCATTGTGCTACAGTTTGTATATTGTTGTGCTGACTCTTCGGTCTCTTTGGCATATACATGTTTCTGTTTGACAACAGGCAATGACATTCTCGTGTCCACAAAATACGCTAAAATAAAATACCCTGCGTACATTAGTTTCTTGAATGCACACTCCGTATTTACTTCTTTAGCGTATGTATACTACATGTAGTGTGTAGCTTCTTCATTTCTCTTTGTGGCATGCGTACATTTATCACATGAAACCTTGTTATGACGCGTTGTGACTCATTTCATAAATGTGATATGACACACGTGTAATAACACCTGCAGCGAAATTGATTGGCTGGCCGCATCACCCTAATCAAATAATGAAGACGTTCCAAATGACGTCGTAAATGGCGTGACAAAACAATGATGTTTTGACGTTGACTTCATCATGTTTAAACGCCATTACTTAGAAGCGTCAGTAACTCAGTAAAATTACTGCAATTGTGAGAATATGTTTCCGTTTGGTAATACGAAGTGTTTACAAAGAACGGGAACCTATATTATAGCATACATGTATTTATAATACATGTATATTTATTGCTAGTATTAAAACTATTTTTCTCTGGGAAGATTTTCAACTTGATGCGAAATTAATCAATGGCGTCTGTTCACAGAAATGTATTGGATATGTCCAAGTTTTCTGCTATTTAGCAATTGAAATCATGTGATAAACAGAATATAAAACTCGTTTCCATTTGATATGATATTTATGAAACTCGTCAGCAATTTTATGCACCTCGCCTGAGGTTCGGTGTATAAATAAATTGTTAGCGACTCGTTTCATAAATCTCATAACAATTGGAACCACGTTTCAGACAATCCTATTTTTCAATTGCTATAGCAACCAGGGGTATGTATTCGAGTACATTTCATGGATTAACACAATTTATTTTACGTCACCGCAAGATGCAGGACTTCCTCAGGCTAAGAGAATTATCAACAAACTATTCAACACATTTCACCTGTATAAATAGTGTCTCTTTATATATTCGTAGATATCGCACCCCAATTTTAAAAGCAGACATGTTAAAACTAGCAGGCATTGTGCAATTGTAGATAAATAAAATGATATACTTGATATCAATATTGATATCAATATTAAGACACCAGCCGGGTGTTTCATTTGGATATATTAGATTTAGCAGAGTTTGAATTGAAAACAAAACACAATACATATAGTGTTTTAATCGTAGAACTTAAATGAGCCATCATCTAGGACATTTTCTGGCAAAATAAACATTCATTCACCATTAACACACGTATTGATCGGCATTATTAAACATTTTATATCAGACGTAAATTTCCACACCGATATCAGGGGCGATAACCGTGTTTTCTTAAATTGTTAACGGACATTACTATTTATTCTCTGTATTTATTTTTTCATGTGCCATGATCAAACTTTATAATTAAAAATGCCGGTAGATACATTTGGTCGTGATTCGTCAGAATTTTACGGAGTAACGCCTGGGGTTTCAGAAAGATACGTAAACAATAAGATCGCAGCCTGTCACAAAAGCGGAGATGAACTGGACACGAGACAAAATAAAATCATCAATTTGGCTAGTCATACCGACCCGAGTGATACAACACCCAAATCCTTTTTAATAAAACGAGTGTCCAAACTTCTCAGAGAATATGGATTGGATAAGATATCGGAAAAATTTTCGAATATCGAAAAAGGAACAAGTGATGAGGTATTGGTGGTACAAAATCAGATTTCGGAAAAGAAAACTGAGCTTATGGGAATTCACGATAGTTTAAAGGTCACATTACAAACTATCACTTATTTTCTTCAAAACTCGCTAAAAACAACAACGGCGACCCTAATAACCGATTTCCGGTTCGTTTCTATTTTTCGTGATATTGAGATTTCTCATATCGCACCTTATCTGACACCTATACAGAGCCATGCAATGAATTGGTCATCGCTTATCTCTCCTGTTAGTGCGACCTACTGGCGCGAGGTGGCGCTGTAAAAAGAACCGCTACTTTTTCCTTTTCCTAGTTATACTTGGATTATTTATACGTTGGTTGCAATCATCGGCGACGACTATCTGTGCGGAAGTCGGTTGTAATTCACGGTCAAACAGACAGCAGAGCCAGAATAAGAACAAATGTGAAATTAAATGTTATATTTCTATTTCTTTTTTACAAAATGCTAATCTCCGACATTTCGTAAATTGATTCCGCAATGCTTTGCAGAATGTTACTTCAGCATACTTGTGCTTTCATAATTTCGAGTTGAAATAATCAGTGACACGCGTGTGTAGCTATGTTCAAACGGATGCCGCCGGAGATCATTAATAGCAAACAACTTATGCGATGATTTGACCGCAGGCAAATAGGGAAGTGGATCTTGGGACAGGTGTATTCTGAATTCAATGAAGCCACACATATTCTATGCTGATTGGTTAAATTATTTTTGTTTATCTGTCCTAGTCAGTGACAGACGTGTGAAGCTACGTTCAAACGGATATCAACAGGTGTATATTGAATCCGCGAGGCCACACCACAGATTGGTCGAGTCCAACGAGTCCAATTTGACAGACATGGTAGAATAGATACGCTGTGCATATTAGGGTGCCTTCTACAGTTCCGCAAATCCAATCTTGATGTGTTTATTTTTTGCTCGCCTGCACGAAGTGCATACGAGCTTATGGCATACCCCCGGCGTCGTCGGCGTCGGCGTCGGCATCGGCGTCGTCGGCGTCCACAAACTTAACGTTGAGGTAAATGTCTTATAACTTCTGTTTTCTTTCATGGAACACCTTATTATTTCATACATGCATTCCTCAGATGACCCTCTATCATGCTGTTGCAAATCCATGACCCACCACCCAACCCTTACCCCAAGGTCAAGGTCACAAACTTAGCACATCCATAAACTTAACGTTGGTGTAATGTTCTTATAACATCTGTTTCTTTACAGGTAATACCTTCATATTTCATACATGCATTCATCTGATGATACTCTATCGTGCTATAGCAAATCCATGACCCACCCCCACCCCTTTCCCCAAGGTCAATGTCACAAACTTAGCACATTCATAAACTTAACGTTGGGGTAAATGTCTTATAACATATGTTTCCTTTCATGGAACGCGCTCATGTGAGTAGCTATCATTCTGTAGAAAATCACCAACTTAATGCGTTCATAAACTTAACATTGGGTTAAATTTTACTTCTGTTTTCAGGGAGCGCATTGATATTTCATACATGCATTCATCTTAATATGCTATATTATGCTATAACAAACCCACGACCCACCTTGCACCACTGACCCCAATCTCAAGGTCCACCGCACACCCCTTAACCCAAGGTCAAGTTATATAATATTCATGTTTTTTATGCAAATGTGCCAAGTTTTAGTGAAGGCGAGCTTCGTTGTCTTCTGACAACTCTAGTTATACATGGATGAATGTTATATTGCGGACTAAAATTGTGTAACTTTAATGTCCACTCGCTTATTTTTCCGTAAATACTGTTTTCGAATACTAAAATATAATTAAATCACATATTTTGTTCGTTGACAAATAAAAATAATTAAAAGTATATATTCAATTTTCACATGTACAGTAAATTCTTTACTATTTCTAATCTATTTTCCTACTGACTTGTTTCAAATAAATAAAAAATGATTGGACTTAATCGTTATTTTGTCAAATGGGGGTTACGTCGAAGCTTGGTCCTATATGTGGCTATGATTGGAGAAATGGGGTTTGTGTGATTTGTGACTAGTGTAGGTCCTAATCAAATATAACACTCCTGTAGTCTAAATACGATCTATATTGCATGTTAGTGTGTTTTATTGAAGGAATGCCGAAAAGTGCAGATCCTGTTCAGACTGTGCGAATGTACAGGCTGAACTGGATCTACACTGGTCGCAAACACCATATAAGCCATGTGTTGTGTTTGGCTTATTGCACCTTCTCAGTCGCAGTGTACAGCGGATGTTGACACAATTTTCAACCAACACCTCACCCCCCGTGGCAATTAGAGCGACTAATTTTCCCAGTGCTGTCACCCCGGGCTTTCCTTAATTGACCACATGTAAAGTATTATTTCATTGTATGTGGACAATGGCCTACAAGAATGACGTTATGACAGTTTGACCAGCATAGCACCAGATCCATATATGCACCTGACATCTCTGATAAGTGTCTACTCTGTTGCCCGTCTGATTTAGCATTATACATACGTAATATCGGGTGAAACATAGATTGTAACTTGATGATGTAAATATAAATAAATGTATATACAGACTGGTATCCTACAGCTGTTGAAAATTGCACAGTATGTCCATTTTGTCATCCACTGTCGCATTTCAGTATGTAGTTTGTAACTAGGTCATTCTTATATTTTTACAGTACAGCACAGTCCCATATATTTATATCAGCGGTCTAATAAACTGGAGTTCTAAGTAGTCTGTTGAACTATTACGTGTAATAATCGTATTATGCATACATTTCTGAAGTTCTACTGATACGTCATATACCCACGTGACCGCAAAGGGAAATAACTGTGGTAAGCAAAATAAGGGGAAGTTAGTAATGCAGTGACGGCTGGAAAAACTGGTTGTCCGGAATATTAAATCCGTAAAAGAACGGCACATACTGGTCGGATTACTGTAAAATTAATTGTATTTGATATATAAATGATGAATACATAAGCGTATCGCGAAAACAGAAGCTTGTTATATCTCCTTTAAAGGAACAAATTAAACTTATGGAGGAGGCTTTTAAAAAATAGAACGAAGAAGTGGAAGTGGAGATTATTAAATAAAAATACGAAAACATTTCAGGAAAGGTTTTGACGAATTGAAGGATACGGTGGAATTAATCAAGATAAAAATGACTAGCGGTCTAATAAACTGGAGTTCTAAGTAGTCTGTTGAACTATTACGTGTAATAATCGTATTATGCATACATTTCTGAAGTTCTACTGATACGTCATATACCCACGTGACCGCAAAGGGAAATAACTGTGGTAAGCAAAATAAGGGGAAGTTAGTAATGCAGTGACGGCTGGAAAAACTGGTTGTCCGGAATATTAAATCCGTAAAAGAACGGCACATACTGGTCGGATTACTGTAAAATTAATTGTATTTGATATATAAATGATGAATACATAAGCGTATCGCGAAAACAGAAGCTTGTTATATCTCCTTTAAAAGAACAAATTAAACTTATGGAGGAGGCTTTTAAAAAATAGAACGAAGAAGTGGAAGTGGAGATTATTAAATAAAAATACGAAAACATTTCAGGAAAGGTTTTGACGAATTGAAGGATACGGTGGAATTAATCAAGATAAAAATGACTAGCTTAAACGAGCTTGAATCGACCATCAACAAAGCGATACAGACGCAGGATAAAAGATACAGCGAATTAATGGATCAAATGCAACAACAAAAAACGGCCAATGATGTAAGATCGTCCGAACTCCTTGGCCAGTTAAACTACATGTATCTGTTGACTAAAATACCAGAATATAACGTATTGCTCTTTTCGTTAGACATTGTAGATAAAGGTATTCGAGTTTTAAGAGATAGCGAAAACGGAGTGCATTTCGAAGATGATAATGGGCAACGCTATCACTATTTTACAGAAATAGTTGATAGGACATACAACGAGTACATGTATATAGACTATTACAGTTGTGTTGGTTACCCTATAGTAAGTAGTGCGGACTTCTTGTATGGTGCAGAGTTTTGGTTATTTAAACGACCGGGCAAGTTCGTTCTTGAGCTAGACTTATTATATAATACGGCCGAGAAATCCGGTAAACGTTTGTTTCAGTTCAAGTTCGAAAACACGGTAAAAACGTTCTACGAAATCGACATGGTACTCAGGATGTAGGGAGAAATGGGAATTCGAGATCGAGAATCTATGGCAAACCAAATTAACAAAAATTCCTTAAACCATGGTTTGGAGCTTAAACCCTAGTTTAGGCTCCTCAAACCCTAGTTTGGGCTCGCCAAGTGCACAATAATTCACTAAACCCCCAGTTTGAGAGTCTAAACCATGGTTTAGGCGCTCAAACCCGAGTTTGAGCAATTATTGTGCATTTGGCAAGAAACTGCCGTTTGAGGTCGTAATCCAATAAAAAGCCTAAACCCTAGTTTGGACCCAAACCACAGTTTAAGAAAAAAACTGCCAATCGTGATCCCAAACGGTAGTTTTCTTAAACCCTGATTTGAGCAATTATTGTGCACTTGGCGGCAGAAACCACCGTTTAGACTCTCAAACTATGGTTTCTAATAGCTTAAACCACGGTTCGAGCTCAAACCCCAGTTTGGACTGCCCAAACCCTAGTTTAGGCTCGTCAAATGCACAATAATTCACTAAACCCCAGTTTGAGCTTCTAAACCATGGGCTCCCAAACCCCAGTTTGAGCAATTATTGTGCATTTGGCCAGAAACTGCCGTTTGAGATCGTAATCCAATAAAAAGCCTAAACCCTAGTTTGGACCCAAACCATAGTTTAAGAAAAAAAACTTCCAACCGTGATCCCAAACGGTAGTTTTCTTAAACCCTGGTTTGGGTAATTATTGTGCACTTGGCGGCAGAAACCACCGTTTAGACTCTGAAACTATGGTTTCTGATAGCTTAAACCACGGTTTGAGCTTAAACCAGGTTTTAGGCCTGGAAATTATATAATCAGTTTTACATTATTGTGTATTGAAGATATATTTCCATGATTTCTGTCACTAGAAATGATAGATTAGTATAGTATAGTGTATAATAAAACAATGTAAACAGTAAATTATATGAAAACACGCTTTGAGAAAGACATAGTCAACTACACTAATTATGAAACATAATAGATTGTAGAAAGTAAGGGAGTATGTATCTGGTAATACCCATGCACATCATGTGTAACATGTGTCATGTTTGAATTAACAATGGTTTTTCATGACGCCATCAGTCACCAATTCTATGACACTGAATTAGCTGTTTTGTAAGACCATGATAAAGCCGCTGGCACATACATAGTCTAGCAATTTTAGACTTCCGCGCCAAACTACTAACATAATTCAGGTACTCTGTAACATTGCATTCTTATGTTTACAACACCATTTATGACCATATAATATATGCTTTGATATTATAATAATGACTGTCTTATGTTTATCGCTCAACAGATATGACGAAAACATGAACCTTTAAAAGCAAAATAGGCTTTGAAATCATAAAATATTGATCTGAAACAAACTAGGCTGACTATTTCAATCATGTTTAAGTGACTTAATTCATTCATGAATATCTGATCTCTATAAGTAAAGATGTATTAGAAAATATGACAATTCTATCGTATGCTCAGCACAGGAGCTCCTAAATCTTCGGCAGGAAACTGTCAGTGCAGCCACAGCCAGTGAAATCACACCTACCGGTGACGCAATTAGGTGTTGTTGTTTTTTTTTACCTACAATGTGACAGTGGAGCGCCGTGGCGTAATGGTTAGTGTGTCGGACTACTGATCCAAGGGTCGTGGGTTCGAGCCTAACTAGCGGCGTGCGTTGTGTCCTTGAGCAAGACACTTTATCCACACTGCTCCAGTTCACCCAGCTGTAAATGGGTACCGATAATTCGTAGTTGCTCTGTAAATACGAATTACCGGCTTCTCTCAAAAAGTCTCTACCTCCGTTCCTTCTCCCATCCTTGGGAGACGGCATGCAAGGTCCTAGAGCCAGTGCCGCCGTTAAATATAAGCAAAAAAAAATAAATACAATGTAACAGTCTCCTCCAATTGAATTGAAAGTATCTATTATAAGATACACACACTAACATAATACTACCTGAGATTAGAAAGAAGTCACGGAATTGAATGTGACAATTTGAACAAAAATGTAATTAATACACATTTTCATAAATACGGTACATACAACTGCCGGACTAGGCATATTCCGTTTAGATTGCATTTAAGATTATAAAAATAATGTTTAAATCTATTTTCCTCCTAACCTCATTTTCAACTATATACAGTACTACTTATTTCTCCCATTATTTGCAATTTATATTGAACTATTATATAAAATTTGAAAAAAAATATTTTTCTTTTGGCTGAACTTATTTGGCTTCGTCAGTGAAACATTGTTTAATTTTATAAGTATTTTTAAATGCTACAGCTATATGCAGCATGCATTAATAATTGTTAGCATTAAATATTGAAAGTACATGTAATTTATATTACATGTGCTCATGGTGTCATGTTTATTAATGTAAAATAAAATGGAAAATGCCAAGAAAAAATAAACAATTTTTTTTAACGTATTGCGGTTTTGTCATTTAAACATTATTTTCAATCTCATATTTTTTAATAAAAAAATGTCAATTTTTAAATGTAATATTATTTTCTGATAAACTACAACGTGTTCTTTATTTACATATCAAAATATCATTGTGGAGCTACAATACTATTGTATAAAATGCAGCGCAAAACTGTTGTACAAATAACTGGAGTTACGACTGTATTGCGCTGAATTTGTTTTTGCATTCCGAGATTATATTTTTTTTCCAAACTTGCAATTGTTTTTAAATGTTTAAATATTTTTTATGTTCTATGTAATATAATTTTTTTTAGTAAATACAAGTCCACAATTATTTATAGTTCAAAATTGCACTATAGATCCACCACAATTCTTTATAAAATGCAGCACAAATACGTTGCACATGTAATTTGAGTTACGACTGTGTTGCGCTGAGATTATTTGGCGATTTTGAGTTACGACCTTATGCCAAATGACCATTTATAGCCTTAAATATTGGAATTCGTTCTAATCTTTTTACATATGCTGTATTACTAGAAAATACATTGGAAAATGCAAAAAAGTCCATTTCGAAAAAAAAGTGAGTTACGACCGTATTGCGCTGAACCCTCGAAATGCTGTATTGACTCAACGACCACAAGCGTATGGCCTGATCAGACAGCCGGGAAGCGCAGTGTGATATTTTGCTATACTGGTGGGCTATATCGTAAGGTACTTGCTGTATACCAATTGACAATAAACAACCGGGTATCACACCTTGGTGTAAACAATGGATTCAACTGTCATAAACGCAGTAATTATCAATCCACGCTGATCGGATTATCGACAATCGGTAGATCAGTATAGTCCCTGATCAACTTGCATATATACACAGGCTGCTGAGAATATCACCAAATTGTAGACCAGTGTAGTGCCTGATCAGCACGCTCATAAACTTGGGACGACCACACTATCGCTAATATGTACAACAGTGTAGTCCCAGAGCAGTCGGCATATCTAGCTAGGTTGACCAGACTATCGGTAATCTGTACACCGGTGTAGTCCCTGAGCAGGCGGCATATCTAGCTAGGTTGACCAGACTATCGGTATTCTGTACACCGGTGTAGTCCATAAGCAGCCGGCATATCTAGCTAGGTTGACCAGACTATAGGTCATATGTACACCGGTGTGTTAAACATCCACACACGTATACACACACTGACACACGCACACACTAATAATTACACTGGACACTTTAGTATGTTACTCATAACATGCTAACATTACACGGAAGACAACAATAGGTTGTCATGACGTGTATTACGTCGTCATGACGTTTATGACGTCAATACGTTGCAAACGTAACTCCATCACTGGAGAGCAGAAATGACTAACATTAACATTAATTATACTTTCTTTTCTTTTGTTGTCTTAAGATCTAAATATCTAAGTTACAGAAACAAAATAATTCAGTTTTGAAAAGTAGTTCAAAATAACCATAAATTATAAATATATAAAATATACATCCGTAGGAGAGTCTTGTCAGTTCTGATTACTGCATATCGTAATTTTGGCATCTTCCCGCTCTGTAGACTTGTAGCAGTTGGAATCCAGATGCTCCTTGTTTTATCATGCAGTTCGCTAACTGGTCCTCACCAGCACACCACATAACTGTATGTGTTTCACCTGTCTCGAGGAATTCTTTAATTGCAGCAATGTCGACCCTCAGTCTTTTATCGTCTACCAGTTTCGTAGAGCTTAAAGCTTCAATTACACTTCTGTTGTCAGTGTAAGAGATGATAGGTATATTTTTTGCAGATATACCACATATTTCTTTAATCATCTGCCGGTAGTACACACTGGACTCCAATCCTTCTTGTAGACTCAGGGCTTCTGAAGCAATTGTAGGCCTGACAACTCGTTTTATTTTGTTGGCATGCCAAGCTATTGGACAACACCTGACAGTAACATCGCTATCATCAACCAACCAAATTATATTCGCACCAATGCTTCCAGTTCCATCATTGATATTACATAATGATGCATCCGTAAATACTACAATTTTCATATTTGAATAGTTGTTACTGATGCGCGGAAACGCCATGAATGACTTGATGTCTTTCATTCTGTTAACTTGTTTAATCACTCTTGTCAAATCACCAATTGTACCCTGCTTAAGTTTTGTACTTCCTAATGTCATTTCAAAAGCCAGTTCTGGTCTAGATCCCTGGACAGCCCAGTTTAACTGTCCAATTAACTGTCTATATAAGGTTTGTTCATCAGCTGTTAGTATGTCCGTTTTATTGATCATCCTTTCTGGATTAAGTCTTGGGCAGTCTAGTTTTTCAATGTAATCCGATTGATCCAGGATTATCCATTTATCACTTTGTTTCACATTGAAACCAGTACATTTGAATTCCTTTTCTTCAACCTTCCCAGCATGAAATCTCTGCCTCAGTTTGTCCATCAATGACTCGAAATGTTCATCACCAGCATGCACAAAATCATCCACATGACAACAAATTACACCACATAGTCTTTCACCTTTGCGGAAAAAGGAAAGTGCCGGATCCAATGCAGATCTTTTGAATCCTAACTTCAATAATTCCTCATTTACACTTAGGTAGAATTGTCTTGCACCATCTTTCAGCCCATACAGGCCATGTTTCAATATCTAGATCATTTCTTCAGTTGTGTCACTCTCACGAGGTAGTTTAATATATACATCTCTATCAAGTTGTTTGCCGTGCAGAAAAGCAGATTTCGTATCTGTTGTTTTCAAAGTCCATGTTCTACGTGATACAATAGCGAGAAATAGTCTCATTGTGCCTTTCCCGACTGTTGGGCTATCTCTTGGTAAGATGTATTCTTCTTCAAATCCCCGTACTACAAGTCTTGCTTTCATTTGTCCTTCTTTATTTGTAATCACCCATCTAGTTGACAATGTGTACTGACCATTGTCTTTGACCTCTTCATAGGTGTTGAAATGACGTAATTTCTTTAACTCTGTTTCCTTCATAATTCGTCACCAGGCTGTTTGTGCGTCGTTATTACATTTATATTGACAGTGCTCTCCTTACCACTGTCCATTCTTTTCCATACATATTGGCTCAAGTCAATACTGTTCTGTCCGTTGTTTTACTTATCTTGAATATTAAACCAATCCTTGTATTTCCCACTTACTTTACAGGCTCTGCTTACAATTTTTGCTGAAATCCATTCATCCGAATTCTGAAGTTTGTACTGAATTCTGTCATTTGCTTTCAGCTTAATGTCAGCAGTCATTTGAATGTTTGCTGGTGTCCCATCCATATAGCTAGGTATATTCTCTGCTACATTGTGTGAATTTGTTTCTATGTCGTCTGTTACTTGATTCTTCTTAATTGTATGACTATTATCTCTCTGTGCCATGTCTTGAAATGTAGCATCTGTACAAGCAGCTTCCAATACACCATCACCTCTGTTTCCTTCTATTCTTGAATATTAGTTAACTGTGTTCAATCTGTTAGGAGATACCCTTACAAATACACCTCCTTGCCTAACGAACACTACTTTACCATCTTGAAAGACTACCGTAGTGGGCCCAAGCCATCGTTCCTTTCCGTCACGCTTGTAATACACCATCTCACCATGCTCATATATACCTGTTCAGCTGCTCTCTCTTTCGCCCGATGTGCTCTCCGTAACCGCTCATTTGCTTCCATTTCAATAAATGCTTTTCTTGTTGCATGTAACATATTAAAGTGATGTCCAAATGTTTCACTGCTCGTAGATGCCTCTAATGCAGGTGGTGTATCCGTCATGATACCAGGTACTTCCGGATTTCTGCCAAATACCAGTTGATGACTGCTGAAACCATTCCACATTTGTAATGAATTACGTGCCATATTTGCCCAACATAATAGAGCCTGACTATCAACTTTATTCTGGTCGGCTTCCAATTTCATTAACATGATATATGTGACTGCATGTACGCGTTCACATACACCATTTTGGAAAGGGCTATCACTGGAGGTAGTGCATACATTTACATCCAGTATTGATGCCACTTCTATCATTTCATCTTAATTAAATTCACCACCATTATCTGTCAACACTGATCCCATAACACCAAATTTGCCTATCCAGTGTGTCATCATTGCGTCAATTACATCAGACGGTCGCTTCCTGTTGACGAATACTGATAGTGTATACCGTGACCACATGTCAATCATATGTACAATCCATCGTCCCTTCCATTGTTTCAAATCCATTGCCACTCTTTCATTGGTTTCACTTACCATTGGCATTGCAACTACAAGGCGTGGTGGGGTTTTTGCATACATTTTGCAAAGTTGACAAGTATCATCTATTTTTGATATTATATCCAAATAATTATTTTCACATACACCAACATCTCGTAATAGAGAAATTAATCGCCTTTTTGGAGGATGAGCAAACTGTCGATATAATTTTAATAGTGTGTTGTACCTTTCTTTATTGCTCATTTCATCCAGCTTCACCGCAAATACAGTTTCCATGGGTATTTGTGCAGCTTTATCGATTGGTAGGTTTGTCCGGACGTGGTCAGGTTTTGTAGATCCATTTTTACACCTGCATTTTCATTGCTGTTCTTGAAAGTAGTAAGGGTATGTCTGATTTAACTACATCAGTCTTGATTTTAATGCCCTTACCTGCTATAACCGCTGGAATTATGTATTCACCCTCTGAATTCAGCCGTGTTCCACCACCAAACTTAAATACTTTCTGGCCTTGAAACTATTTAATTGTGTCTCTATCTTGCTGATCCAATGACTCCAGGTAGCTATCAAACCACAATTTACCGCACACTGTGCTACTGCAGGCACTGTCAAGCACGGCACAATTACGGGCATCCATTCCCAGCTGTGCAACATCCTTTCGCTTATAACCAATGAACAAAACGGCATACTCTTCTTCTGTGATGTTCACTTTTGCCATATTTTCCCAACTATCTGGGCATGCAGCTACCAAATGTATAAATGAACCACATGATTTACAGGTCAGAGCGTGACCATCTGGACCTAACGGATTCATCTTCTTGTTGGTAGATACCTTTGGCATTGAAGTCCTCTGTGCTCTGTGTCCTCTGTGCTCCTGTTCCATAACTTCCCCGATTCCATCTGCCTCACCTATTGTAGTTGAACTGATTATTCGGTTTTGATTTTAAATACCCAGCTGCTAGTAGAGCTTCTTTATTTTCTACAAGATACGCTGGTTCAAATTTTATTGCTGATTGTTTCATATTGCTGTCACCGATATTGCCTTTAAATTTCTTCAAAGACAGCTGTGCCTCTTCATACAATGTGTTTTTACACTGATAATTCATTCCAGTGAGCAATAGCAACTTCTCTTCCCTTGATATGTTGGCTTTTCTAAACAATTTAAATGCCAAACTTTCCGTTGGTAACTTCATATTCTTCTTTTTCATTCTCCGGTATTTTTTATCAAACATTGCTACAATTTCGTTATTACTCTGGCCTTCCATTCTTCGAAAATCATCAAAATCTTCAAATTTGTCCAAGCTGTCTGCTAAATCATCTTTCGCCAAATGCTTGTCCAGAAATAATACGAGAATGTCGAATCCATATTCTTTCTTTAAATCTTCAATCTTGATTTGATCAAAAACCTTCTCCTTGATTTTATTCTCATTATTCTCTGGTAACGACAGCGCTATTACAACATCCTGTTTCTTCTTATGCAAGTCAGTTACTTCCCTCCATGCCCATAACTCCTGTTTGTATAGTTCATAAATTTTCGCTGCCAAATTCAATGTCGGTGGATTGATCCTCGTAGCCATTTCAGCAATGTTACACTATATTCACACACAAACACTTCACAGCACTAATCCGAGTCTCTCACACACGCTCTGCTACTATTTGTTAAACATCCACACACGTATACACACACTGACACACACACACACACACACACATACACACACACACTAATAATTACACTGGGCACTTTATTATGTTACTCATAACATGCTCACATTACACTGAAGACAACAATAGGTTCTAATGACGTTTATGACGTCATGACGTTGCAAACGTAACTCCATCACTGGACATGCTGGAGAGTAGAAATGACTAACATTAACACGGTGTAGTCCCTGATCAGGCGACATGTCTAGCTAAGTTGTTCAGACTATCGGTTATCTGTACACCGGTGTAGTCCCAGAGCAACCGGCATATCCAGTTGGGTTGATAAGACTATCAATACTCTGTACACCGTTGTAGTCCCGGCCCAGAGCAGCCGACATATCAAGCTAGATTGATCAGACTATCAATAATCTGTACACCAGTGTAGACCCAGAGCAGCCGGCATATCCAGTTGGGTTGATCAGAATATCAGTAATCTGTACACCGGTGTAGTCCCAGAGCAGCCGGCATATCCAGTTGGGTTGATCAGACTATCAGTAATCTGTACACCGGTGTTGTCCCAGCACCCGGCATATCCAGTCGAGTTGATCAAACTATCAGTAATCTGTACATCGGTGTAGTCCCTGAGCAGCCGGCATATCTAGCTAGGTTGATCAGTCTATCGGTAATCCGTACACCGGTGTAATCCCTGAGAAGCCGGCATATCTAGCTAGGTTGATAAGTCTATCGGTAATCCGTACACCGGTGTAATCCCTGAGCAGGCGCCATATCTAGCTAGGTTGATCAGGCTACCGACACTATATATTAGCCAATATATGAATTAGTGTTTGTTGTATAGTATGAATTTTTTAAATGTTAGTGAAATAATATCATCAATAATAATAAACAAATGTTTTATTCATCCCGGGAATTAATGAATGGGATTTTGTCCACCCTGTTAAAAAATCATGAAGGGTGTTATGTCCAGCCTGTACAAATCATGAAGGGGGTTATGTCCACCCTGTCAAAATCATGAAGGGGGTTTTGTCCAGGTTGTCATTTTCACACGAAGGGGGTTATGTTCAAGGGGGTTTTGTCCTACATTCATATAATATACGTAGTCCCTGATCAGACGGCATATCTTAGCTAGGTTGATCAGGCTACCGACACTATGTATGTCAGTGTAGTCCCTGATCAGGCGGCACATCTAGTTAGGTTGATCAGGCTATCGAAAATATGTACATCACTGTAGTCCCTGATCAGGCGGCATATCTAGTTATGTTGGTCAGACTAACGACACTATGTATACCAACGAAGTCCCTGATCAGCCTCCATATATAACTAGGTTGACCAGACAACCGGCACCATGTACTGCAGCACATGCACTAGTAGTCCCGGATCAATTTGCATATTTACCAATGCTGATTAGACTACCGGCAATATGTACATCAGTGTAGTCCCTAATCAGTCTGGATACAGTGGGGATTCTACTTAGAGTACATGAAATATTCTTTGGCTGACATAAATAATTAATTTTTATGGCGATATTTTGCAAAAATTATGCTCGGTTTGTAATTAGAGTTTTCAACAAGCTGAATAAGATAATTAAATTATTATGCTCTGTCGATATGCTATGAGACTTCACAAGTTACATTTTTTAGCGGTGAGCAAAATTATTTTTTTATGTAAATTCAGCAGTAATTGCCAATATAAATTAAAGAGATGCTTAATTACTCTCTGCAACAAACCAGAAGAAGATCATTAAAATTATACTCGGTTTGTAAGATTTGAGACTTACCAATAGAATATTTTGTCGGCCGATATAAATAATTAATTTTTATGAATGCGATATTTTGCAAAAATGATGCTTGGTTTGTAAGATTTGAGACTTCACAAATGAAATAGTTGTTGGCCAGCATAGTAAATAATTAATTTGTTATGAATATTTAGCCAATAGAAATTAAATTGATGCATAACTAGTGTCTTCGACTAATGAAATTCAGTTGTTGCCTAATTAATTTGAACTGTTGCTTAATTAGAGTTTTAGACAAGTTGAATAAGAATATTCAATCTTCTGGAAATATAATATTTTTTATGTTCGGTCGGTATACTATGATACTTCACATGTTATATTTTTTTGAGGTCAGCAAAAATAATTATTTTTCATGTAAATTCAGCAGTTTGCCAATATAAATTAAGCAAATGCTTAATTACTCTCTGCAACAAACCACTGAGAAGAAGATCATTAATTATTTTGCAAAAATTATGCTGAATTTGTTAGATTTGAGACTTCACAAATAAAATGTTTAGTCGGACGGCATACATAGTTAATTTTTCAGTTATGAATGCAATAATTTTGCACAAAAAAAATATGCTCGTTTTTTAAGATTTGAGAGTTCACAAATTAATATTTTGTCGGCCGACATAAATCATTTATTTTTATGAATGTAATATTTTGCAAAAATTATGGTCGGTTTGTAAGATTTGAGACTTCACAAATAAAATATTTTTCCCACTGGCATGAATAATTAATTTCTATGAACATGATGAATGTGATATTTTGCAAGACTTATGCTCGGTTTGTAAGATTTGAGACCTCACAATAAAATATTTTGCGACATTCGGCTAGTCAAAATTAAATGTGTTCAAATTTAATTATGCTCGGTCGGTATGATATCAGATTTTGCAACTGAGTTAACATTTTTGGTTGTCACTAAAAATAACTAATTTTTTGGGAATGCTAACTTGAACTTCAAATCCAAGTTAATTGAATTAATTAATCAGGTGTATTCAAATTTATTTATGCTCTGTCGGTATGATATATGCGATATCGCAAGTTAAATTTTTTGGCGGTCTGGATAAATAAATAATTTTTAGGAATGTTAACTTGAACTTGAAGTAAATTCAATTAATTATGCTATAAAATCAGGTGTATATATACATATTGAATTATCCTCGGTCGGTATGATATGCGATATTGCAAGTTCAATTTATTTGCGGTCAGCAAAAATAAGTAATTTTTAAGGAATGCTAATTTGAAATTCAAGTTATTTCAATTAATTATTCAGCTATATTCAAATTTAGTTATGCTCGGTCGGTATGATATGAGATTTCACAAGTTAAATGTTTTGGCGGTCAGTAAAAATAAGTAATTTTTGGGACTGCTAAATTGAAATTTAAGTTAAGTCAATTAATTATGATATGAATTTAAATTCAGCTGTATTCCAAATTTAATTAAGCTCGGTCGGTATGATATTCCGCAAGCCAGAGTTAAACTTAATTTGTTGGAGGTCAGCCAAAATATGAGTAATTGGTATGTAATGATCGAGACTTTTTGCGAGTTACATTTTGTGGCTACACCACTCAAACCCGTGGCAATAGGAATTGCCACGACTGTAGCTAACAATGCAGCGGTTCCGGCCCCACCCATTTTAGAAATTGCTGCCAGCTTTCAACTTTCTAGCTTGATCATCAAGAATAGAGACGGTAAATTCGTGGATATGTCCCGATTCCAAATTTTCATCTCGGGGCGTGGGAAGTCTAAGGTCACAGTCTCCCCAAAGAAACAATCACTGGCAGGCACTGTTTTAAGTAATGTGCTGTAATGTAATCTACCGTGTTGTACGATGTGTTCACCCGATCCAGGTGCACCCTGAGAGTTTTCGTGAAGGCGAAGTCCACCGGGTTATCACCGACGTACTCACCCGAGACAAACACTCCTTTATTTGCGGAGTATGTCTCTCTAAACCCAAATAGCCAACATCGGGGACATCGTTACCTTACTATCTGGGCCGATGGTCATTGTTGCAAGTCCGGTAGCCATCGATACTATGAGGTTGACTCTATCGACAAGCTCTGAGGAGACAAAATCTTTGAGTTGTCTAAAACTCCACAGTCCGGGTGGCAACTTTACCCCTACATGTTGTCCATCCTTCACACAGTAAAACCCTTCGCTCTTCTCCACATTCTCCCACCAAACCGTGAAGGTGATTGATCTGAGGCCTACTCGGCGTTTTCCGCAGCAGTTGTCGATTGACTTTTGAAGTTCACAACTCTCTTTTTGAACATTAGTGCTAGTAGAAAACATAATAATATCTTTCAATGGATACCAAGGCATTTAGCTTTAATTTTAATGCAAAGTATCTGGTCGGCGGGGTATACGACCCTAAGGATGGCGCTCCCCGGCTGGTGCACCCCACTATCCAAGTTAGCGGTGGAAAATGCTTTCGAACCAACTTCCCCGACATCTTTGAACAATATAGGCTGCCCAAGATTACTACAATGGAGGACGTGAACGGGTGGAAAGCAACACCGATGCAGTTTTGGAAAAATCAGTTCAACTTCGCCGTATGGTGCGCACCAGCCGAATGCGGGATTTCATCTCAGGACCATCTGGTCGCAGAGGATCCCTTCTTGAGGGCCTTTTACAACTTTCACGCGTACTACACTATTAGGAGGATTATCAAAGAACTAGGTATTCCACTACCTCAAGACGACGCCTGGAATCCCATTTCCAACGCATACGACCGTAGGGCGTTAGAAAGACTGTGTAACGAATTCAACGTTTCAAAAGACGCGGACTGGAGACAGAAAGCATTTCCTAGCAGCACTGGACTCGGGGACGTTCTCATTCGGGGCCAGTCCGGGTATTGGACGCAGACTGATTTTGGACACGATCACTCCGGCGACCACCGGGAATTTTGACCCCGCGACGATGACCTTCGGGCCGGAAGTGTCTGGAGGTCGGCACTGCGGCGTCTCATCCTGCAATTGGTTACCTCCGAAACGAGCTCACGTCGATTACATACAGCAGGCTGCTGAGATCCAGGACGCGTGGGGTACATTTATGTTAGATAAAGGTCTAGGGTTCACGCAGGCCGGGGTTACTCGCCTCAACGACTCCATTCGCACATACGTCTGGGCCATCCTCGGCTCACAGAAGCAAACGCTCAGTGCTATACTGGGCACGTGAACGGCGTTTCACGCGCAAAAACAGTTATTGGCAAATGTAGAGGACGCCATCTCAGCTAAGGCGGACCTTGAGAAGGCGATCAAGCAGTATCAAGACGTTTTGCAGAATGCCAGCACCCCAGTTTACACTATGCATTTGGAATAGGTCTTTATATGGCGCCGAGCAATATGATACTACGAGACAACCCGGTTGATGGTTACAATAATCAGATCGTAATCGCCACCGCCAATAAAAAAAACGGTAACGTGAACACGGATATCATCAAGCGCACCCCCAAGACCGTCGGGTTCAACAGTGTTGAGGTTGGAAATTCAAATAAATTTGAAAAAGATTTCATAAAACCCCCAATCCATTCGGGATTGGAAGAATTGGATACACCCACCCCAGTACCCACAATTCACGAATTGGATCACCATCAAGTTCCACCAGTCCCCCCAATCCAATCATCAACAATGTTGAAATTGGAAGAATTGAAACAGGAGCGGGAACTAGTGTCACAACCCACAATCGTGGCGATCGGACTATTGGCCCTTTGGTTTTAGGAACTCTCGGGCGGAGAATAGTAGAAGACCGGCGATCGCCACGATTAAAGCCCAAGTATTTTCGGCTGGCCATCCGGCCGTTTTTGATAATATAGATAACAAGTAGGAGACGACACTCCCGATCAACCCAGGCAGCGCGGCAGCCGCCTTTCCGGCTAATTTAGCCAGGAGACTGGCTAAGGCTTTTATATGCTTTTTTGCCCACTCCTTGGCTCCGCCGGATGGCGCGGGTGCTGGCGCGGGTGCAGTCGCCGCACCACCAGTGAAAGCTAGAACTATGGCCGATATAGTCATGACGACAGCTGCGAGGATGCTTACTATCGTGACGCCCTGCTCTCTGAACAGAGTGCGAAGACGCTCACCGAGTGTCGTCTACTCGTGCAGAACCCTCGAGATTGTTTCGCGGATCCGACTTATTTGGTTGCGGAGAGCCTCACGGCAAGCCGATGCAGCCTCCAAGCGAGCTACCCTTTCATCCCGCAACGACCGCAGGCGTTCGGTGATCCGCTCGGTAGATTCTCTATTGCCACAGGCTTCCCCAAGTTTTCTTTCTTCTAGCGCGATATGTTCATCCAGCGCCGTGAGTTTGGAGAAGTTAAGGACCAGTTCGCCCCAGACCTTTTGTAGAGCCTTATCGAGTTCCCGGAGTTCGCGAAGAGGTAACGGTGGGTCATTTTTGAGTATTTCGTTTTCGCTGAACGTGGTCTCCATCGTGCGAATAGCGTCGGTGGCTACTCGAGGGACATCGCTGCGATCGACAGTTTCTATTGAGGCGGCCGTCTTCGCCATCGTTTCGTCGGTAGACTGTAGGGCCTCTACAGCGCGGGCCGGCATAATTGTTTTACCCCTCTTCCAATCCGCGAATCCTAGTTCGTCCCTTATGATTTGGCCACCACCCCGACTTCCGGCATTTGTGCTCAGCGCTAGGGGTTTTCTGGTCATCGTGTTGATGATTGGGACATTTGATGCTTTTAGCCGCAACCTACCACGCAGATCCAATTCGAACTTGGAGTAGTCGCGGCCGACAAATGGGACTGCACACCTTTCTGCCAAATTGTTGTAGTAGTCGTCTACAGCTGACTTGAGTAATTCCTGACTTAGACTAATGGTAGCGCCACCTATTTCCCCCAATTCACGAATTGGAACTGGAGTCTCTATGAAGGGCGTTTCGTCATAGGTCGCGAGGAAATCATTGAAGTCATCATCATCGATGTCATCATTTCAGTCATTGTCTCGGCCGAATTCTTCCATGTCGTAATTAGCCATCTTTAACGATGTATTAAAGAAGAAAACATACGGGTTTAATAGAGTTACTAAATATGTCTTCGAGTCAATACGGTCGCAAACTCAATCCATACCGCAGACTTCGGGAGCCCCCCGGGGCGAAAGGCGTGAGACAGAGCGTCGTTATTACGAACAACCCATCGACGATCGACCAGAACCAGCAGCTCTTGGCCCGCTTCCCCAACCTCGTTGTGCCGGGGACTGTTCGCCTCGCTTTCACTATTTCGCTGGCCTCGACGGACGCGGACCGAACCGTCGTTCAGAACCTGGGTCGCGCCATCGTTAAGAAGACCGTGATACAGATTTCTGGTAATGAGGTGATGTCGATCGATGACAGCGACGTCTATCATTGCTATCAGGACCTGTGGAAGACGGCGCAAGAGCGCGAAAATGCGGTCTATCAGGGTATTGACACCAGCCGAAATAAGAAAATAACCAGACTTAGAATCGGGGCTGGTGACAAGGCGGATAACGTCGCGAGCGAAAACGCGACCGCGGTCGCTTACGGCAACCGCTTCTACATCCCGCTCGACTTTGAGTTGCTGGAGAGCCACATGCCATACATCAGAGCGCTTTGGCGGACCGCCTCGAATACGAACTAACGTTTAACGACTACGGCAGAGTTCTCATAGCCACCGACATGGTATCGACGTATACGATCGACAATGTTTCGCTGGAGTACGACATGGTCACGATGCCCGAACTCGCGCGATTGATCAGAACCCAGTACGCCGGGCACGTTGCCATACTTTACGACCGAGTTCTTCGCCATCGCAAGATGACGGAAGAGAAAAGGGACACATTGTGGAATATTAATGTCAACGTACCTGCCCGCTCGATGAAAGGCATACTGATGCTGTTCGAGGAGGGTCGGTTCGCGCTAGGGGTTAGAAAAACCGACACATTTTATAACAACAAAATCACGAAGGTCGAGGTGACGATCGAGGGAGTTCCCAATCAACTCTACAGCCAGGGCCTTCGCGCGCACCATCAGTGGGACGAAGCCAGAAAGCAGTTTGCTGCCGGCTCTAAGCGCTCCCCGGAGGTTGCCGCGGTTGCCAAAGAGCTGCAGCTCTCGGGCGTCTCCCTCGCGGAGTTCCTGACTTCCAAGTACGCGCTATGGCTAGACATGCGAGCCAGCGGCAACGACCAAATGCACGGTAGCGGACGCCAAGTTGAGAAGGCTAGCGAGCGTGTGACGATCCAGATAACCAAAGAGGCGGATGCAGCTGGGCCATTGAACGTGTACTTATAACGTGTATATATAATCACAGACGCGCAACTGAACATCGAAGATGGCTGATACGTCTCAGCACTCTACTAAATCTCTACCGAAGGATGCCCACTCTGTCATAATATGTGGACAGGCAGGATGCGGAAAAACGGTTTTCATCCTGGACTTGCTCGAGGGTCCCTACCGCGATGTCTTTCGACACATTGTGATCCTGTGCCCCACTGTGCGGCACAACGAGACTTATCAGCGACGCCCGTGGATATGGACCAACCCTCAGGTATATGTCATTGACCCCGGCGACAGGCTTCACGATTGGCTGCGCGGCTTCTACCAAGTATTTCAGGGAGAGCCCACCCTATATGTGATTGACGACTGCTCGGCCAAGGCGGCGATGACTAAAAAGAAGGACATGCTCTCCGAGCTCGCATTTTCTGGCCACCATGCGGGGCAAAGCGTATGGATCTCCACTCAGAAGTACAACGCCGTCCTCAAGGATCTGCGCGAGCAAACGAAATGGGTCGCCCTCTTTCACTGCAAGGACTGAGACTCATTCGATGACTGTCTTCTAGGGAACAACGTTATCCCAACGCGCGAGGAGCGCCTGGAGGTTCGACAGGTTCGGAAACTAAGCAAGCCAAGCTTCTGCTAAAGACTGATCAACCAACTGCTTACGAAGTATTAAGCAATTATTAAGCAATTGCTTAACGCTCGTTAGTAACTGCTGAGCAATGCTGAGCAATTGCTGAACAATGCTTAACAAATACTTAGCAAATGCTGAGCAAATGATTAACAATGCTGAATAATGCTGAGCAATTGTTGAACAATGCTTAACAAAATGCTGAACAATGCTTAACAAATGTTGAACAAATGTTGAACAATGGTTAACAATGTTATCAAGTTGGTGCTCCGCTGCGAGCTTTGTTGCGAGCATAACGGTGATCATAAGTATCGGGTGGTGCGCTTGACAATATGTTAGACTTATGAGGTTAGTTAGAATAGTACTAATTATTAAAAATAAAATAATGAACTGCGACGAACTTCTCGATCAGCTAATGAAAGAAACACTCGTGTCGACTGCCCCCAACTGCACAGGTGCGGTTGGAGCTGAAACGACTGCCGACAAGGGCCTGAAAGATGACCCGACTGCCGATACGAATGAAAACACGACGCGACGCGAGTGGCTAGCTGCGCTGGTTGCTGGGGGACAATCGGAGCAGTGTTTCGGTAGGCGTCTCTCAGTTTATCCGGCGGACAATATGTCAGATGCGGAGGTCGATAAAATGTATACGTGATACGAATCGAAATTAGGGGCAGAGATGACGAAAACTCTTGGATCGGCGGCTATTCATCTGTACGCTACCGCTGTCAGTGCAATTCTCCCTATATCTGACACCGCGGGGTTGATTAGCGATTTAGAGACTGACCCATTTGTAGGACACAGTCTTAGAACAGCCTGCTGCTCAATTTATCACAAGTTTGGAATGTACTTAGCTCCGCTGACAACCGCGTTGACCACGGCTAAGCACTGTCAATTTGGACATGTATGCCCACGAACTAAATGATGATGACACAAGACGCGCCTGCGAGAGTGACGGAATTCCTGATTGCTTCAACACCCAATCGAGATTGGATGAACCCGATTGCTCCCCCAACTGTACAGGTGGATGAACAAGCTCCATAGGAGCAAGCTCCGGTTGCACGACACAAAAACCCAAAAAGACAGGCAGCTGGGCGGGCAGCGGCTGCCACCCGAAAAGTTAAACAAGATAAAATTCTCGCCGAGCTTCGAGAGGCCAAATAGTCGTTGCAATCCCCGATTGCTGTTCCAGCCGCTCCAGCTCAGGAGCACCAATCGCGATAGGGGGTTCATCCGAAGACAGCTGTTGCTCCTACCTGGATCATTCCGTGGGTTGTTGGTGGGGGTCTGACAGTTGTGGGCACCATGTGTGTGTGGAACTACCTTTCGAAACAACCAACAACAGTGTTGAAGGCGGTTCCGAAGAAAGTTACGAAACCGATTGTGCCCCATTTAAACATTGATCGCGATCCCTTTTATATGCAATAATGGCTCAAAACGATGGCAAAATGATAGTGAATGCGCTTTATCATGCCGTAGTGATATCGGGTCTCAGTATCGGGTTTGCTCGACTATCAAAGATGACCTCCGGAGGGCCCGCTCCCAAATTGGATATGACCGCGCGAGGCGTAGGGCTCGTGACCTTAAATGTAATGATCGCAGTTTCGACCCGAGATTATCTAATTAAAGCTGGAATTCTACCCGCTAATATATGGAAATAATGGCTTCGATCGGACTAATGATAGGTGGTGCGTTGTTGAGCGCAGTGGCGTTCGGCGGTAGCAACTATTTATTCTCGTTAATAGTAAAATCGGACGTGGATGATGAGCGCAAGCGTCACGATTTAGCTGAAGAACAACTCAAGAGCGCAGACGCAGCATGGTCGAAAAAACTAACCGCCCATCTGGACTGGGTCAACGAAGAACAGCTTCGCCGCGAAAATCACGCCGCGCAAACTTTACGGAACGTTGGAGAAGCCAACCGCGAGTACGAAAATTCTCGCGGCACTGGATCCCGAGCCCCAACTTTCAGATTTCTATGTACCGTCAGAGGCCCAAAAAGACCGCGAGATCGCGTGGGGATGGTTGCGACGGGTCTCGTCAGCTACTATATTGGAAAAGCAATAAGCAAAAGCAATAAGCAATAATTAATTTAAAAAACTTTTTTCTAAATAATATATATATATAGAACGATGTTAGTTGACAAGCTTTATTTTGCTCTGATCGATGTAGGCTACACGGCCCTTAAACACCGTTTAGCTGGCGCAAAGGGTCTGATCCGTCTGGCCCAAGATTCTCTCGAGACGTGGCGCGAGGACGAACACTCGGTCACCCTTTTCGCAAAGCGGATGTTAGATTCCTCCGAGTTAGATTCCCCCGAGTTACCGCTCCTGTTCCAATCCAATCGCGATTGGAAGAATTGGGGGAACTTAACCTCCAATTTTGATTGGGGCTGCAGCGAAACTTCCAACAAAGTTTTATTATTAACGACGCAGTTACCGGACGATCTGGCGAGGGCATGTTGGAGATTGTCCGATCTATTAGAATACCTCGCATACGATGGACACGCACAAGCTTGATACCAAACTATCGGTTCGCGTAGTGCGCAAGTTAACAAACACGTACTACAGCCCCCGTGGCTACTGGAAGGGACTCGCGGCCATCAAGAGCCTAGCGGCGGTGACCAAGGTTTCCGAAAACGCCGCCAAGGAATGGCTCAAGGAACAGGCCATCTGGCAGATCTATTTACCCGCGCCACACAATATTCCACGCCCGAAATTCGACGTGCCGGTGCCGAACGAAGTACACCAAGCTGACCTCCTGTTTCTCCCTCACGATCGCGTCGGTCGCAAGACATATAAGTACGCCATGACAGTCGTCGACGTAGCGAGTCGGTATAAGGGGGCTGAGCCGCTGGTCACTAAATAGTCTAAGGAGGTGGCCGATGCTCTTTCCCGAATATATAAGAGGAGTCCTCTCAAATGGCCGAATCTTCTCAAGGTCGATCCCGGCCGCGAGATCATGGGCGAGGTCTCTCATCTATTGGCTAAACACGACGTTTCTGTTAGACGTGGCTTCATCAACATCCACCGGGACCAGGGGATCGTGGAGCGGTTCAATCGAACCCTGGCTGAGAGGCTGTTCGGGCACCAATATTCCAAAGAGCTTGTAGACCCTCATCCGCGATCGACCGAGTGGGTGGCCAGGCTGCCCGCCGTGGTCTCCGCACTGAACGGCGAGGTGACCAGATTGATCGGTAAGAAGCCCGTAGCTACCATCAAGTCTAAAAAGGTGTCGCACAAACCATCCGCCGTCTCGCGCGGGCGACCTGTTGGTTTAGCGGAGAAAACTTCCATGGACGACTTCCATCGGATGTTACCGTCCGGTACCTCTATCAACCGGGAGAGCTCGAAGGTGGCCGCCGCCGCGCGACTGATCCAGTGTGGTCTCTCAATGTATATCATCTAGATCGATCTATTACCAAACCCGATGAGCCCGTGCTATTTGGATGATGGTCCATCGCGCGGGTTTGTTCGCGAAGAACTTTTTGCGGTGCCTTCTGACACCCAGCTACCCCCGGGCCGTCCGTCGTCATAGTCAGTCAGACTCTCGTCAGAATCTTTCCGTCAGTTGTCTCCCCTTTTTCAGAGTCCTTTTTTTTTTACCTATCCTATAGGCTCGGTGTGTACCCCGTCTTCCATCACTCTCCTCTTGTCGTAGTACGCCGATAGCCCAAACTTCTCCTGATTGTAAGTCTTCATTACACCGTTAACCATTCGGAATCCTCTGTTCTCCGCCATGTCCTTTCTGCCTTCGAGAGCGCTCTTGTACCTCCACCAATCAGATCGTTAGATCTCTTCGACATCCCCTTGGCCGAGTGCTTAGAGCTTCCGTCACCACCCACGTAGTAGCACTTGCTGCACAGAGTGATGGCTCTATCCCCCTCGAATTCAAACTTGAACAGTCCCGGAGTTCTGTTGCTCAATTCATCCCATTTTATCTCATTGTATATCATCTAGATCGATCTATTACCAAACCCGATGAGCCCGTACTATTTGGATGATGGTCCATCGCGCGGGTGTGTTCGCGAAGAACTTCTTGCGGTGCCTTCTGACACCCAGGTACCCCCGGACCGTCCGTCGTCATAGTCAGTCAGACAGACTCTCGTCAGAATCTTTCCGTCAGTTGTCTCCCCTTTTTCAGAGTCCTTTTTTGTTTTACCTATCCTACAGACTCGGTGTGTACCCCGTCTTCCATCACTTTCCTCTTGTCGTAGTACGCCGACAGCCCAAATTTCTCCTGATTGTAAGTCTTCATCACACCGTTAACCATTCGGAATCCTCTGTTCTCCGCGATGTCCTTTCTCCCTTCGAGAGCGCTCTTGTACCTCCACCAAGTCAAGCTTGAACAGTCCCGGAGTTCTGTTGCTCCATTTATCCCAAGCCAACCACTCGGCCTTCTCCTTGTTGAACTTTCTCTTCGTATTCTTTCTCACCACCGCCACCAGTGTCTTCTCCGACACCGCGAAGTACATGCTATCAGTGTCCATCTGTATAAGTTCGAAATCTCCGCGATCCACGTACTTGTCCAAGAAGTCGTAGTAGAACTCCAGCATCCGGAGCTTGGCCAACTGGTAGACCGCTATGCCACACTGAAACGGTATGTTGATCACCACTCGAGTCTTCCTGCTCGATATCTCGTAAGCTTCCCCAATCTCCTCCAGGTCTTCGAACCACGCCGACCTCAGTGCCCGGTCGACAGTCTTCTCATCCTTCGTATAAGTGGTGTTCATGTGTCTCTCTTGCGCCTCTATCAGCTTGCCACAACACGCGTTTCCAACCAGTTTGAATATCTCCGCCAACACCCTGTCTTTCCGGGTCGTCCCACGTACTTTTCTTCTCCTCACCGCACGGCATGTCTTTCGACAGGGTAGACAGATAAAGCGCATTGGCATCGTACCCCAGCACCGCCTTGCACATCTTCTCCTCCCGACTCCCTACCTGACCCCTGATCGTCGACCTGCCAGCCTCTGCGTATCTGGAGAACACTATGGACGGACCACCGACCAATCCATCCTTCATCATCGCGTAAGTCTCATCCTTCGGCGACCACAGCTCGGGCGTGTCCGCCTTGACATCGATCGTCCCGCGAAGCAGGTACTGAAGGGAAACACCGGGCAGAGACACAGCGTCCTTGAGTATGTCCACGCCTCTTCCCCTGTAGAACTCCGTCATTTTAGTCAGTGCCTCCAGGAACGGTCCGACATCCAAGTCGTTGTAGTGTTGTAACCATTCCTGGAACGTCTTCATCCCCTTTTCTCGGAATACCTTCTTGCAGTCTTTCCACTCGGACAGCGACAGTAGGAACTCACCCTTCAACTTAGAGTACCACTCGGGATAGTCGGGCAGCCCCGGATGGTCGAGTTTTTCTGGTGAATCGAACCACTCGTACGGGAAGTGAGACTTTACCGTTTTACAGTCGTATGCCTTAACCTACCGGTCATAGCGGTACCGGGTCGCAGATATTGTATGATATCGAGAAATCAGAACTCCGGGGTAAACAGAAACATCGTCGTGCTGGCCGGCCCTCTTTCCTTTCCGACCATCACCTTATTCACTGTGGCCGCCAACTTCTCGACAAGGTACCGCTTGATGAGATTCAGGTCGTACCTGCTGCAGTTGAACCCCACCACCGGGACTTGGTCGATCCACGAGACGATCTTCTCTCGCTGAGGTTTCGACAGCATCTCTATGTCGGTCGGCAGATACTTCTTCCTAACCCCCTCCCTGATGGCCTTACCTCTCCTCTGCAGCTCGGTCACGAACTTCTCGACCAGAGTGTCGGGGTATCGTTCGCATATGTGGGTGATCCCCTCGTGTATCGTATCACCCAACGACACCGATATAGGGACGTGCTCGACCTCGAAGGTCAGGTCTTTGGTGGGTGGCATGATTTTCGACTTGTCGAGATACGCCTCGAAGTCGTAGACTATCTGGTGAGGGTACAGAGTCGTCTCCTCCTCCTCGCGCGGCGATGGTGGATAGTGGGGATTCACCTCATTCAACCACTCGCACTCGCACTCGCACATCACCACCAGCTCGTAACCCTCATCCCTTATTTTAGCGTCTTGAATTTTCGTACTCCTGTACAGCGATCTCGCGTTACCTCTCCTGCAATGTGTCAGACACCCGTGCCAGTAGCATCCGTGAAACTGAAACACGGTCTTGGTTTCGTGACAGTAGCCGTCTACCGGTTCGCCGGCCACCCACCTCTCACCCCCGTGACCGCATCTCGCGTGATGTATGTGCTTTCCCACTCTCTCCTCTTCTCTGCTCAACCATCGAATCGACATCGCGCTCGCTGACCCATTGGGATAGAACGCCTTCTCGTAGGCCGACTGCGGTCTATCTACCCTCTTACCTGGACATACCACCACGGTCTTCCCACCCATGCAGGTGGTCGCGTGCCTGTGCATGTTACACGACTTTGTGAACCGTTGTTGACATCCGGAGCACCCGTACTCGTTCGTCATCTTGCGGAGGTTCATTATGAGGAACGAGTGACCTCCAAACATTCCTATCGTCATGATCTTCTCCCCAACCGCGTCGTAGTTTGGCGGAAACTTCATTAGGTACCAAACTCCGTCGGCGGTGGGCTCGTAGACGCGAATTCCCATCTTGAAGCGCTCTTCGACCTTCTTAATATCATCCAGGGGGATTCCCTTACTACCCGGTCTGTTATCGTGCCATGAGGTATTCGCGAGCCAGAGCTCGTGCCTTCTCACAACAGCGGTTGGGTCTCCCTCCACGATGGATGGCTATGCATCTAAACAGACACAAGTAGTTGTCGTACGTGTCGACGGAATATATTCCTTTTTTCTGTCTTAACCAATCGGGGGGCTTTCCCGCTCCCATGAGAAGTTGTTGGGCATCGATGATCATCTTCACCTCGACCGATATCCAACGAACGAAGGTCCATTTTGTGTTTGGTCTATCGACTTTGTCGATGTCTATTCGACCTCTCTCTCTCTATCGGATATCCAACTCTCAGCTTTGGCGATCTCGTTTATCCACGGACTGCCCTTTGATTGTTTGTGATAGATCATAGTAGCGTCGGTCTCGATGTTCCTAATACGATACGAGCACGAATACCTCAGATAACATGCCATGGTCATCTCTGTGCGAATTATATTCATTATGCGATTAGCGATCTCCCCGTCTACCCCCCTCTCGAAGGTCCATACTATCTTCCTCCTACCCATATCAACAGTTTCCCTAGCTTCGGCATATTCGGCGAGAACCTTGGGACCCTCCTCCACCAAATTTACTGGCGAGCTCTCTCCTACTCTTAGGAGGTCTCCTCACCAACCCTTGATAAATCTTATTGTAGTACGCCTTGCATAGTGGTTTTCTGCGCGCGCTCGGATCTTCTTTTACACGCTTTATGGTAGACATTATACTGAGTATAACCAATGGATTCTTATCTCTAATAGGGTGTCAGTTGTTATTTTATTTTTAATAAATGTATGACAAATTGTTGTATTATACTGAGTATAACTTATGGATTTCTTATCTCTAATAGGGTGTCAGTTGATATTTATGACAGATTGCTGTATTATACTGAGTATAACATAGGGATTTCTTACCTCTAATAGGGTGTATTTCACCTTATCGATTATTGCGCAACACTAGGTAGTGTTCATAACAGCCTTCGTGGTCGTGTGGGCTAAGGCGCCACTCTATGGAGACGTGAGTTCGAATCTCGGCTAGACCTAAAACTTTTATTTTTTATTTTTAACTTCTATCTTTGCAAACGAAATCGCTATGGTAAACAAGCATGAAAACGGCGTTCCTATCCGACCGCTCGAGGAAGTATATTGGTCTCGTGGTTGATGAAAAATATTTCCCATTCTTCTCATACATACCCACCAAACAGTGAGGGAAGATCCAGTAGTATATGAGAGTCAACAAAGATGCCACCTCCTGATGGGAGGCACCGCGCGTACGGGGGGCTCCCAGAGGGAGGTGGCATCATTTAGACTCTCATATACTACTTCATGTTACAATACCCGCCATTTCTCCAGAAGACCGGGAATGTGTAAAGTACGGATTGGACGCAAGCTTACGAACTGTACATAGAGTGATGTCAACAGCGGCCCACTGACCGTGTTAGATAAATTGCCTAATTTGTATAATATTGAAAATATGCACCTCCCATTCTATGCCGAAAACAAATAGTTTTTAACACTATTGTTGTTGTTTTCGCGGTCCTTTGGGGTAGGTATAAACCACGAATTGGAACTCCGATATACAGTGCAAAAATGGCTTTAAGTTAAAAAGGCGAAAGTTGTCAAAAACTATTTGTTTTCGGCATTGTCAGGGTATTTTATCAACACCCCTTGTATACGCAGTTGATAAAAACGTCGTAATTTCGATTTAATTGATTTAAAACGTCATATAAGTTTTTACCACGCGTCATAAAAATACTTCTAAAATGAAAAATAATTGGGATACATTGATTATTTTGGCGGCATATGGCTTTTAAAAGATGTACAATTCAGAATACGCGAAAAAGTAAAAACTGAAAATTTTGTCATTAAGCCCGGTTTTCGCACGGCGCGGCTCATATATGTTCACAGTTTTGACGATTCACGATGGTATCACATTGTGTGTAATACTATTCCTTCGTTACTAATACATGCAAGAGTTTACCAAATACGAAATTGTATTCACTAAATGCAATTTGACACACATAAATGAAATTAAATCAGAAACAGATACTCGTATAAAGCAAGGGAGACGCTATGTAACATGTACTGTATTTCGAAATATGTAGACACACTCGGGTAAATCTGCATTCATGTATTTATGACTATATTATGTGTCTACATAGATCTACATATTGCATGCTCATATTTATGAAAAGGTCTTGGTTTACAGATGTCGTTCTATTGACAACGATTTAATTCGTATTGACAATACTTTCTGCACTGTTTGTCGCAAATTTAAAACTCACGGGGAAATGAACATGCACAATATAAGATATCAACTTAGGTTTAAACGTGTTTACTGATGGTGGGCGGTTAGTGCCGACGGCCAACCCAGACCCGGCCAGCAACCGTTACTTTTATTAAAGAAAATGTAAACAGTTGGCTCATTAACTGTGACACGTATTCTGGATAAAATTAGCCACGGATAGAACTGGGCCTAGGTCTTAATTCATTTGATTTACTGGTTCACCGTCGAATGTTTCGAAAATGAACATACAATACAATTTGGAAATTGTCATTGGTAGTGCTAATTACGCGGCTCCTGTCATATCGCATCATGTTGACACTGGGCCAAACATGTTTTATTATTTAGTATTTAGTGTGTTGGTATTGTGTCACAGGCACATTTAGTGCGAACATAATTGTAGCCACCTGGGACCCGTTTCACTAAACTTCGTACGACTAAAATGTTCGTAAGTACAAATCTAGGATCGTCTGGAGATTTCAATTGATGTATTTACATTTATTGAGCGTAGGCTGCTCAATAAATGTAAATCCAATAATTGTTTACAGGAAAATGTTGTTAATGTGGAATTGACAGACTGTGGAATTTAATTTTTTATTTACGAACATTTTCGTCGTACGAAGTTTAGTGAAACGGGTCCCAGGGACGTAGCATACTGATTTGTATCTGTATCTGAAACCACTTGCGTGTACCTTCTAATGTCACGTAATGTTAGCGACTTTCAAAAATATCACGATTGTACGATTGCCGTTTGATAACTGTTACATATTATTTTAATTGACCACTTGTAAATATGGTTATATGAATGTATGGCATATATTTTACTAGAATTTTTGCAATCAGTGCAGAGCCTGATCAGGCTGCGCAGTTGCACAGGTCTCCAACATTTACACATTTAAGAAGTCCTACTTTAGATCGTTGTTAATTTACTTACTACTAAACACTGGTTTCAGTTTAAACCTACGTTAACTTACCTATTTTGTGTAATGCTCTCCCGAATACTCCTGTGCACTAGGGGTCCCCCGTCGTGATATATACTGAAAATTATTCGCCCAAGTCTGTGTAATAGTCATGTTTAATACCGAATGCACAACCGGAATAGCGGTGAATAGCGCACTTTATGTGCGCAGTAATACACACAAAATAGTCCAGTATAACAAGGATTTCAGTTTAAACCTACGTTAACTTACCTATTTTGTGTAATGCTTTATTTAGAGTTTTTCCTTATCATAACAACAATATGTATTGTTTTGTGATTTACATATATATACCAGTGCATATAGAACTCAACAACATCATCATAATAATACTAATACTGGGTCGGGGCCATCCCCCACAAACCGTACATACTATACATGTAATAGTCAGATACAAATACAAAATATACAATTACAGATATTCACCCTCTTTTGCTCTTGCAGTACTGGGTAGAAATCACTGTTCTATTAACACTTCATGGTTGAGTGGTTCATTAGAATCGTCATTAATGAGAGACCTGAAGTTTCACTAAAAAACTTGCACGTGTTATTAAAACAAGACAGCAATACTTATAATAAACCCGCAGATGACAATGTCACTCTCCAGCGTTGCAAGAGCCAAAGTTTGATTTAGCATATGTAATACATGTAATTGATTATATGTTATCATTCATATTACCCATGATCCAACTGAACCAGCCCAACTCTGTAAAAAGTGAATTTCAATCCTACTGTGCATCTACATGTTTAAATCGTGTATTAACCCTTTCAACACTACAGCCGTTTATATAGGTGTTTTTAAACAGTGTAGATCCAGACGAGCCGGCTCATCAGGATCTGCACTCTTTGCAAGTAATTTTCATATTTGTTAAAAATAAAATAAAAATTATAAATCGATTATTTGAAAAGTATTTTGTGTTGAATGGAATTGATCGAAAATTAACATATTATATATAATCCATTCCAGTTATTTAGGGCTGAAAGGGTTAACTGTTAAAGTTGTTGGTAACATTATGTATTGACAAGTCAATGTACAATCTGTTACGTTCACCCCACACTGGTTCCGTCAGATTGTCTTGACTAGACTGATTTACAATAAATATGGAATGTTCCAATAAAATACTGATTTGAAATAATACCGATTTTCTTGACTATACTAATTCACAATATATATGGAATGTTCCAATAAAACGAGTTATAGAAAACTTTTCTATTTACAAATCCCTAATGTTGTATCCTCAACCAATGTTTGTTTTCTCTTTAGTGGTTCAGCATATCTGCTGTATAAGACTGTGGTGCTCCCGCGTACACATAGTGATTGCAAATTGTTTCTTTAGTTTTCCATATCGCAATCTGCATTGCTGTCTCTGGTCTTATCCAAGTTTTCATAGCCAACGTAGCACCTGTTGGCCAAAATGATTTTGCCGTAAATCCCTGGTCTGCGAGTCCTGCTAGTTGTATGGATTCTTCCATTACCTTAGCCACTGTATATGCTGTGATCGCTTTGTGTGGAGCATGGAGAGTGAGTAATAACGGTTTTGTGTCCCGAGGTACTTTAGCTTCAAAACCTGTGCGCTTAGTATCATTTTTTATGCCGAAAAATTTAATAGTCACTGATCCATCTGTAGGGAAGTCAATATCATCCACTGTCATGAATATGCTGTCTGTAGAAAAATCATCTTTGTTGAACAGGACTCCCTTTGGTGCCAGATCTGATGGTCGTGTCATATATACTAATGCTATTATGGTTACAACTTTCAACCGTAATTGTTTTATACTCAAATTCGAGTTCTCACCCCAACTATTGAACACGTTTGTAAATTGTTCAATCGGCATTGGTTTTGTGCGTCTCATTACACGTGAAGTTTCAGATTTTGTTATTCCCGTAATTAATCGCTTAATTTCCATGTTATGCATCGGTGATATATTTCCTATCGATTCAAACAAGCATGTGAGCGCGGCTGAGGTAGTTTCCTTTTCCGGAGATATAGGTTGCACTTATTTTGCAGTTCATGTTCAAAGCTTCCTGATGAATGCACCGAGTAATTTCGTCCAGGTTCCTTGAACTGCCCCCCATCTTGTTTAGGTAGGCTATATTTGTAATATTGTCCGATATTACCTGCACTGATTTGTTTTCGAGGAATGTTTTTAAAGACATTAAGCTCATTAGTACAGTAAACAGTTCGCGGTAGTTTGAATGTTTGTACAACATCTCGCGGTCCCAAACTCCTTGTGCCTGATGACCTGGTATCCATGCTCCCCCATGCAATGTGAGACGCATCAGAAGTTAACTGTATGTCTATCTCAGTGTTTGTCACTATGTACCCATTCCATTATGATAATGAAGATAACCACCACTGTACATCATTCACTGTACACTTATCTAGTGTTAAAATTGAATTCCACGACTGCTTTGTGTTCAAAAGTCTATAAATATTTCTCAACAAACGTTTTGCATATTTGCACATTTGTACATTGAAACACACTGGTCGGCAATCCTGGCTAGTTCTCTGGCAGACACATAACCTTTACTTAAAGCGCGCCTAATGTCCTTTTTAAGTTTTGTAATACGTCGTTTAGGCATTCTAATGACAGTTTTGCTCTGTGAAGTATCAATAATATATCCAATATACTCTTTGCACTGGCTGGGTACTAGTGATGATTTTTCATAATTAATTGTCCAGCCTAAACTCGTCAACGTCTGTAGCAATATGTCTGAATGTCTTTTTCATAGAACGCCTATATTCTCGTGAATAGTTACAGGCGTTCTATAATTACAATCGGTCGATGGGCCGAATGGGGTTCGCTGCGGGAAACTTCGTAACATGAAAGTGTGCCAATACCAACAAGCTATATGTTAGTTCAATATTGAAACATGCTAACACCTGTAAACATTGATAGGTTATATTAAAATAATAATACGCATGTAATTTGCAAAAAAATAGCTTCCCAATGAAATTTAGTTTAAATAGATTATCCCGTATGGAGCCTCATTTAGAACGTCTGGTACATAAAGAGTCAATATTTGAACCATTTTACTAAACGCCATAGTGTCATGTGTCCAATTTATTGGACACAGGACACTTTTTTTTAATGTAATATAACCAACCAATAACAAATTTACGTTTAAAAAGTCAGCTATTTGTTGTTAAATGCGATTTTATTTTCATTGTGACGTCATACTATCGTGTCCTGCCATTACACGTACTGGTTCAAGACATTTTGAAATTATTGCTGTCTTCATTGTTGATAAGCTCTACATACGGTAATACAGATACTCATTGTGTACTCGACGATTTGTGAATGCTACAGACGTACATTTCTGCAAATTTGCTAAAGTTGAGAGGACAATACGGCGACAGCCATGGCCCAAGACGCATCAATAATTGACCTACATTTTACATAAGTCTACTGGCTTCAAGACACGAAACATTCATTTCAGGTAAGAATTATTTCTTTATTACTGTTGACCAATATTTGAATCGTGCTGACTTCGACAGCACTTTTAACCACAGGGCTACTAAAATAATTCCATTGTATTTAATCTAACATGAATTCAAGTGGGTGGGGATATTCAACATTGCCTGTGCTTGTGCCGAGTCATTGGTTTTCGCGACCAATGTTGTT
Source organism: Conchocele bisecta (assembly GCA_029237695.1). Lineage (NCBI taxonomy): Eukaryota > Metazoa > Mollusca > Bivalvia > Lucinida > Thyasiridae > Conchocele > Conchocele bisecta. The sequence goes on from CM055269.1 coordinate 55,154,208, forward strand.
TCCACAATTGTTGTTTAAATAGCTAATTTCTAATTTATGGTGCATCTCGGACTCTGTGTGTTTGTGGCACCTCGATACTTGTAGATTCACTTTGAATATATGTTTTCAGTCCAACAAGTCAATTCATTATATATTTAGGCTATTATCTGTTATCTATTCACTATTGTCTATATAGGCTTTTAGCCACTTAAAAAAGACACTACTTTCATTCACCCCCCCCCCCTTTCGAGAGTCAAATGTGTTTAAAAAAACTGTAACAACAGTGATGAAATAAGTAAAAAATTGAGGTGTGCGAATCCAGGTACACTGCATGCATTTGCACAGCGGTGACTTTTCCCCGAAATATCATGAATATAGGCCGGTGCAGTATTTCTATTAAGTAAGTGTACCCGGCTTCGCACCGTGTATGTGGCTTTGCACACACCAATATTTTACATGTCTGATTATTCATGTTGTTTTCTTAAGACAAGTGTTTTCAGAAAGTCACGTGTTTACACGATTTAGAAAACTATCACAACAGTGACCAAACAAGTACAAAAATTGAAGTGCAGTATTTGTATTAAGTATTTGTATTGCAGTGGGTGGGCTTCCTAAAATTTATTTGTACACAGGGTACCCATGTTTGGTCTGGGGTGGTGATGAGGGACTTCTTTGCTTCATTGGGGGTGACCTCACAAAATATGGGCGGGGGTGGAGACTATGTTTGTTGGGATTACAATCGTGTCTGTTAATTCTGCGCACCTAATAATAATTTTCTGTGAAAATGTCCATATTCCGTCTAAATTCCCTGAACATTCAAGGCAGTTCTTAGTCGAGATAATCACGGCACTAACAGATGGCTTTTACTATTTCATCTGTCGTCTATTATCTGTATCCGCGTAGCGGAGATCCAGCCAAATTTGATCAAAATATCAGTCCATTTTGTCCTTGAGTTTTGCGAATAATACGGGAATAAAATGATAACCAATGTATATTTGCATGTGTATTATTGGTTTATGAAGCTTTTTTTAACAGATCTGTTGTTGATCTATTCATTTAGTAAGCAGGACCACTAATCATTTTGACCATGTTCTGAATAACTTTTTACCAAACTATCGGAATGGGATAAAATTGTGACTTAGTATACCGTTAATCAGCTGATTTATTCCAAAATCAACATAATTTATTCTGACGTAAGCTGGGCAAAACATTACGTGAATTGTGCATTAGCCGGTGCGCAGAATTAGCCGAAATGACATTTTTTATATGCAGATCAGAATGTCAGTTTTCATTGGTTTGATACATGTACAGATATGTATGTCAGTGATTCTATATTTTATGTACATCTGGTGTCCCGGTGTAATTTACTGACAAATCACACAATTTATAAGGAAATTTTTTTTTTCAGTAAAGAAACTATGTATAATACCAATCCATTAAGAAAACAGTATTTACAATTCTTGTTATGTGTGTTTAGTTATTATTTTCTGTTGTTGGCATATGTATGGTGCACCAAATGGGCATGTCCCGATCATCAATCAGCACAGTTCACAAGCCCGTAATTCTCAAATCTTGTCAATTTGTACTTTACTATACATTGCATCTGAATTAAAATAGTTTAACATTGACATTAAGCTTATTCTGCAATAATTTGCCTTTTGTTGTCAAAATACTGACGTTAATGTATCTGTCCCGCGAAATCGAATCATTACCGTTACGCTGAAAAAAAAAGAGTAAAATCAGAGTAACCTCCCTTTCCTACTCTCAGCTACTAATGCAATGAACACTGTTTATGGGCGCCCGATTTATAAATAAACACGGTGGTAACACAACTTAAGTCATTGCCGAGAACTAGACCGGTCTGTATTCGGAATTTTAAGGTTACACATTACATGCATCATTACCGTTCACGGTTTATACACGTCCATATGTATGTAGGTCGACTGAAACCAAAATTGGTAGATAGACACACTTACAACGTTGTCTTTGCATATTCTACCTTCATGATGCGTTGTATACAGAGGGGTGACAAATGGGAGTTTTTGAAGAAAAATCATTACCGTTACGGTCATTTCCGTTACAAAATTGTGTAACGGTAATGACGATCGTGTAACGGCAATGATAAATTACCATACTAACCAGTCAGTTGATGCGTCAATTAGATATAAACCAGGTCCCATCAGTTGTCGGTCAGTAATGGCACATTTATTCAGACCTACAACATTTATATATCAGGATTTAATTAGTAAAAGCTCTGAAACAACAAAAAACAGACACAGCTTGCAAGGAGTGTGGGTTTCTATTGGCAATCACATTAAAAGTAAACACTAACTTGAAGTTATATTGTACAGCATATTCAAAGTATAAATATGTTTGTTATATATGCTGTATTAGTATTTTAAATAAATGGAAAGTCATTACCGTTACGTTTTGTCATTACCGTTACATAATCATTGCCGTTACGCCCATATTTTTGGAGGCTGTGCTATTAATTAAATGTAGCTTTATAACGATGTTTGGTACATGTGGTAAAACACGGCATTCTATTAGTTGCCAAGCTATTTTGTTTTGCTTAACTTTACTGATTCATATTAAATACATGTTGTTGGGTTACCATAAATGAGAAATTCCACGACTTGCTACTAAATTTCTCTGTTTCGCACTAATACAATTAGCTTATCATATTCTTGACACTTTTCTAAACAGATGCCCCTTCAGTTGATGTTTTATGCCGTTGAAAAGAAAACAATGTAAATGTAAAGCTATATTTACGTCATGTAAATGTACGTAATGGAAATTACATTTCTGAGACCCCTGGTCCCTTGAAGTGGAAATAAAATTTAAAAAATGACGAGAACAATTGGCTATACTATTATAAATGTAACAACTGGACTGTCACCCAATGGAATTAACACAGTTTAATGAATTATTGGTTCTACATCGAAACTAGAAAAACGACACCAATATGTACAAAATAAAAAATAGAATCACTGATGTCTCATTATTATTGAACCATGTTATTGTAGTTGCGAACAATAACTCTTGCAATCTACTCCTGTACCATCTGTAGCAGAGTTACTATTCCATTCATACATGTAGGCTTCCTCTACATAATAGCTAATCAGATCGGATTTACACTTTAGTTGTTAATTGTGACACAATTTGTATATTTTCCATCTGAAAAAAAATATTATAAAAGTAATACGTATGGATCACGATTTGCCTGGTTTGGCCCTCAGGTACGTTTTCATCTTTCGCTCTTTCTGTTACCTGGCAGTTGAATTGGGTTATTGCCCATTATAGAAGTAGTAAGATTATTACTGATCCTACTGCTTTTGGGAGGGGCCATGTGATTCTGGTGTGGCGAGGACCTGTATCATATCAGGATCATCCTGATTTCAGGGCTGAGTATATAGTTCTTTTATTGTAAATATTCATTTCTGATTTTAGGATTTTCCCCCCATTTGTACATGTACTTGAACATGTACTTGTACAGGTAATATATGGGATTTATTACTAAACCCATTGACCCGGCCTTAAATGACCGCATCTGTTGATAGGCCGTTAGACCCCACAACAAACAAATAAATGATATACGTATGCTTCCTCTACATAATAGCTAATCAGATCTGATTTACACTTTAGTTGTTAATTGTGACACAATTTGTATATTTTCCATTTGAATTTTTTTTTTTATAAAAGTAATACGTATGGATCACGATTTGCCTGGTTTGGCCCTCAGGTACGTTTTCATCTTTCGCTCTTTCTGTTACTTGGCAGTTGAATTGGGTTATTGCCCATTATAGAAGTAGTAAGATTATTACTGATCCTACTGCTTTTGGAGGGGCCATGTGATTCTGGTGTGGCGAGGACCTGGCCTCAGATCAGGATCATCCTGATTTCAGGGCTGAGTATATAGTTCTTTTATTGTAAATATTCATTTCTGATTTTAGGATTTTCCCCCCATTTGTACATGTACTTGAACATGTACTTGTACAGGTAATATATGGGATTATTACTAAACCCATTGACCCGGCCTTAAATGACCGCATCTGTTGATAGGCCGTTAGACCCCAACAAACAAATAAATGATATACGTATGCTTCCTCTACAGAATAGCTAATCAGATCTGATTTACACTTTAGTTGTTAATTGTGACCTAATGTTTATATTTTCCATCTGAAAATAAAACTATTATAAAAGTAATACAAAACTTTACGTGGGTGGTGGTGGTCGAGAGAACGAGACGACGTAAATTAACGGTAGTAGTTCCTCTATATAGGAATCACTATTTGCCTGGTTTGACCCTTCAGTACATTTTTATCTTTGGCTCTTTTGTTACCTGGGAGTTGAATTGGGTTATTGCCCCATTATAAAAGTATTAAGATTATTACTTATCCTACTGCTTTTGGGAGGGGCCAAGTGATTCTGGTGTAGCGAGGACCTGGTATCAGACCAGAATTATTCTGATTTCAGCGCTGAATTTTGTTATTGTAAATATTCAGTTCTGATTTTGGGATTTTCCCCCCATTTGTACATGTACGTGAAAATATACATGTACTTTTTCTTTTTATATGAAACGTGAATTTCGTCACTGATAACAGGGGCGATAACTGTGTTTCCATTAAAGGTTAATGGAAACTATATTCTGTCTGCTTAGTTTTGTTATGTGCACTATGATCGTACTTTATAATGTGTCAATAAAAATATTTGTTCTGGTGACACATTTAATTGGTATAAATAATTTAAAAATGTCATGTCTCATTTGCATATCAAAATAGCCTGATACCACCGCGAGTCACTATCAGTAAAATCAATATTACTAAATGATTATATGTGTATAGTGGGCCTGCACTCGTAATTTTTAAAACTGGCGGAATACATGTACCGTAGTTACACAATTATACACTTATTTAATTCTTATAGGCAAACTGTTATGCCTACTAGATGGGACCACAGGTTGAAGTACATTGTAACGGACCGAGGTCTATAAATACATTAAATATGCCTAAAAGCGTCCATAAACGAAAAAAAAAAGCTAATTTTTTTTTGTTACTCCCTCTATAACACACACATATATACCTCGGTCCGTTACTTCAACCTGTGGATGGGACCCCAACTTTAGCTGCTACATTTAATTTGCGAACCAGATCTCTTATTCACTATTCTGCAGAGGAAGACTATGAATGGAAACGTAACTCTGCTACGGACAGTACGGTTGTAGATTTCAAGAGTTACTGTTCACAACTATGAACAATGTGGCTTACTCGCTTACCACATTTATCCAAGTGTTGTGAGTTTGATGCCCGGGTGGGATGTAGTTCTCTAAGCACTGTTTCATGTTGGAAAGTTGCGGAGTCATTTGCTGAGTAATGGTTAATACTGGTAAGAAATTCAATAAAAGGCTAACCATGTACATAATAGTGTTTGATTGTTTGTTTCAGGGAAGCCGTCTACAGATCTCAGCCATCTGGATTATTCGTCGAGCCTCTTCAACTTCACCCTGCAGTCGAGGCAGACACCAGCAGGGCTATTGAGATAATATATGGGCGGTTTCAGAAGAAGCAGATAAGGCGGAAATTGTTTCTCATTCTGCTGTTGAAGGACAAAGGCCACCAGAAGAATCGCTGCCTGGAAACACTACTCCACCTGGGCAACAAGTTGACAAACACTCGCGAAATGGGAACTGATCCAGTTCCTGACCTACACGAAGCAAAATATAGTGTCGCCATGACAGACTGTCATCATCTTAAGATCAGCGACATCTGAAAATATAACGCTCGAGGAAGAGCTTGAGAAAGACAAGTTCAGTTACAAAAAATTAACCATTTAACCAGAGTACCATCCATGCCAGTGGCAGTGTTTGTGTGGTTCTTAACTCTGATTTCTGCTCTAATCATCTAATCAACCTGTTGAAAGGATGTGTCGTGAAGACATGTTACTTCTTGTGTTGATGGAATTGAGAATGAATCTTATTCACACAAATCTGACTTGTGCAGTTTTAAGATTTGTCAATATTTTTTGAATCGGTGACTTATTCTTGTGGTGGACAGAATGGCATTTGTACATTTCCGATTATGTGACACTCGAAGGACTAGATATTGAAATGGTCAGAAATATATTTACTATGCTTTTACACATATGTGGCTGTGACCTCGGTTTGAAGTAACGGACCATGGCCTATAAATACATTAAATACACCTAAGAGCATCAATAAGTGAGAGAAACATAAGCTAAACAAAATGTATTTACTCCATGTGTGATATATGGGAGTAAATAATTTGTTTGGCCTATTTTATTTTACTTATTGATGCTTTTAGGTATATTTAATGTATTTATAGGTATTGGTCCGTTACTTTAACCGGTGGCTGTGACTGGAGAATGTGTTTTATGGGATTTGTGACCAGTGTAGCTCCTGATCAAATAGTACACTCCTGTAGCCTGATAATGATGTGGCTTGTTAGAAGCATGATGGAGATTTCATTGATGCAATGGTGAACAGTGCAGATCCTGTGCGGATATGTGTATCTACACTGGTCGCAAATCCCATAAGCCCCATTTCTCCAGTCACAGACACATATTTGAGCAAATTTAAAAATCCTACCGCCAACCTAGAGTGATTAGCATTTAAGGTATTGCATTCAATCTTTGATTCATAAATTTTTGTTTAACGTCCACAGTCTATAAAGTCTGTATTTGGTTGGTTTCACATTGTTTCAGATATCTTCGCAATAAAGGATTTTACTTGAAACATCCAGAATAGACCAAAGACAAACTTTGTAGACTTTCGAAGGGAAACGAAAATTTACGAATTAATGATTTATTTTTGTGCTATTATCATGATTATAATTGAAATCAATGCCCAATGGTCAAACTTGTAACAAATTACATATGTACAATAAATTTCGACTTCGAAATTTGACTTCGAATGAAATGGTGCAATTGGTTGATATTGGTCATTTGCAGTGCATGATGTGGCAAACAACATATTGAGGCATCATCTGTAACACAGTGCCTTCAATCATGATTCATACCCAGGCATACAAAGTATGTCGAGGTGTATATAGTTTTTGTATTTTCGTCCATCCGTAAGATTTGCGTTAAAGGTTTTTGGGTACCCATTATATCTGCAACCGTAAATCGCATTGAGTAGAATCTTTATATACTTCTTTATCGTCATCCATATTTTTTATGCTGTAGCACACCGATGTGGCTTTCCTGCACAAGGTCAAATTACTTAAAGTTTTTAAATATTTGCATCAAACATGTCAAGGTTTTTAAGTACACAATGTCTCTGCAACCGCAAGTCGGGTTGACTTGAAACTTCATATATATACTTCTTTATTAAGTTAGAAGATCAATATTTTCTTTCTATCGCCCTGGTGGGTGCATGTGATGGGTAATTTAACAATCGCGATTCATCCTTACCGGAAATCCGACTGGAGACCTGGTTTGGCCCTCACATACGTCTTTGGCATTTTGTATGTGACAGTTGAATCTGGTTATATCTCTTGTGTGAGTATTACGATTATTCGTAATCTTTTTTAGGGAAAGAGGGAAAGGGGCCAAGTGACATTGGTGTGGTATGGACCTGGCATCAGGTCAGGTTATTCTAATTTCAGGGCTGACTATATTTTTCTCGATGAAATTATTCCGTTCTGATTTTGGGATTTTCCCCCCAATGCAGCAGGTTAATACAGGATCGAACCCGTTTGCCCAGCCTTATATGACCTGAGCTGTTGATAGGCCGTTAAAACACCAATAAACAAAACAAACAACTTTGGCATTTGGTATCCGACAGTTATATTCTTTATGTGAGTATTAGACCATAGCTGTTGATAGGCCGTTAAACACCATTAAACAAACATTCTATACGGCTTTTCATGCACACGGTGAAGGTGAAATTACTTTGAAACTTGCGTTAAATGTTTTGAAATATATGCGTTAAAGTTTTAAGTAAACATATATTTGTCTATCAACAATCAACATCCATATTTTCATTTTATAGCCCACGCATGTGACTTTCATGCCCAAGGTCAAGGTAAAATTGTGTTAAATGTTTTGAAATATTTGCATTAATGTTTTAAGTACACAATTTATCTGCAACCGTATGTTAGATCGACTGGAAATGTCACATACTTCTTTGTCAACATATTTTCATTCTATATCTCACCTAAGCGGGCTTTCATGCCAAAGGTCAAGGCCAAATGACTTTGCTGCGGCCGAGGGTATGTATGAGACCCCGCTCACCGCTCACTTGCTCTAGTCCTTAAAAGCAAGAATAACATATCTTACCATACTGATTTCTTTTGTTTTTTTCGGATACATGTACTGATTTTGTGTCCCAAGCATAACTGGAATTCCTTTTTGTATATTTAACACAACTCTTGCCTCACTAATATTCCAGTGTTCTCCCTTTGTTTTTTCACGCATTGATTTTGTATCTGGCATATGGCGAAGGTATCGTGGGTATTGTCAAAATCTGATGATACATCATACAAGATGGCCGCCGACAGGTCATCCTTTAATTATAGATTTCGTCTTCTTCTCATGTACCGTTTGACCGACGCTGGTCAGACTTCACAGTTGTGGTGCGTGGGTGAAGCATTTTCATATTTGTTCAAATGGAGTTGTCGCATAATCCAAGATGGCCGTCGTAGAAAATTTGGTAAAATTCTTAAAAAAATCATATCAACCATGTTAATTTTACATTATTATTATTTTTACATGAAGCTTGAATTGCCACTTTGATATCAAGGGCGATAACATTGACTCTTTAAAATGTTAATGGAAACAACTATTTATTCTCTCTATTTATCTTTTGATGTGCAATGATCATATTTTGTAACAAGTCAATACAAATATTTTTTCAGGTGACACATTTAGTTGATATAAATATTTAAAAATGACCTGCCTCATTTACAATCAAAATGGCACGATGATACAACCTATCAGTAAACCTAAGATTACTAAGTGAATATTTCTTTGTAGCGGGCACTCGTATTTTTTAAAACTGTTGGAATAGTTACACAATTATACTTATTTAATATTTAATTCCTATAAAGAACACTTTGTGCCAAACAGATGGGACCCAAATTCAAATCATGATTTGCAACTTTGATGAAGGATGTCTGGCACCCAGTCATTAAGTGCAAAGGCACGACACGTGTCTTATCAGCTCATTCACAAACACCACATCATACAAAACACTTGTCACATGGATTCACCAGTGGGTGTGTAATTGCATCCTGTAACATTTGGTCAGGTGGGTATTTTTTTACTTTAACCTACGTTTTCTAGGGGAAATAACTACCTGTATAATATATGTGAAAATCACTACAATGGAAGAAATTGAATGTATGTTCTCGCACCCCCTTCCAAACTCCATTCACAATTCACACCCCCTCTGCATGAATCTGGATACTCCACTGCAGTGCAAAGTCGCAGAACAATGTTTGACATACAGCCGTTTGAATGTGTACTTGTGTGTGTGTAATATTTCTCAGACTTTTTCAAGGCAATGATTTCTGTTTCGATGTAATGTATGACCTGTCGTGAATTTCACTCACAAGTTCATATTAAGTTGGGCTTGTAGGAGTATTTGATATTCCAGTATCATTTTCCACGGCTTTCACATTCTGTAAAACCGTCTGGAGTTTCGACAATGAAAGGGTGGGAGAAATGGCAAACATTTTCATGTGTTTGAATGTGGATTATTTCTGGCACTCATATCTTTGGCTTATAACGTTGTTCAAATTGTACTGCGTCAATTTTATCGAATTTAATATTGCATAATTTTATTTCATGACTTTCTTCAAAACGCCAGTTTTAGAAGTTGATGGTTTTAGGATTTTTATATCATGCACTGCAGTGTCGATGATAAGTCGCTAGGTGGCGTTGCCAAGTCGGACTGTTGTACTGTGCGGACTCACCGAAACAAACCGCCAGTGGACGCGTAATGTAATCTCTGGGTAAGTTTATATATCGCGGCTCAGTCAGCGTGCGACTAGATGCCGGTTTTTTTTGTTAGGGGAAAGTACTAAAATTGGGAAAATTGGGCCCGCGCAATATTTAAAATTGCGCCATGTCAATTAAAGGTGGTGCAGGATGTTGAATGTAATATCTTTATAATGGAAAGACAGAGTTTAATGAAACATAACGCATTAAATGCTTAACAGGTTGCCAATTAGTATCCCCTCGTCGACAGGCAAGAGCTGGTATATCGTTAGTCCATGTACTGCGTACATATGTACGTACGCTAGTAACACCTTTCATTTTTCAATAACTTGTGAATTGCTTCCACGATTTTGATATTATTTGACCATAATGTGTGTCTATGGAGCATGGTTTAGCATATGAGTAGACTCATATGACCCACGTTCGACCGCCCAAGGTCACGGAGTACTTTTTTTATTATCAAGGCTGCCAGCGAGGGGATTAGCTTCGTTTAATGATGCCAGTGCGAGGGGATTAGCTTCGTTTAATGATGCCAGTTCTTGCATTATGGTATAGTTTGCTTTAATCTAACAATTTTCTGGTTTTGACGAAGAATCGGTTACCATGTATGTGAATAAAAATCTAAAGAACGTGAATGTATGGTGTGATACATATCATCGAACCGGTCTTAAAACCTTTGCAAAGATATACGGGCTGCAACAGTGTCCGTATGGTACGACTGACCACTGGTAATACACCGATTTGTGACTGAATCCCAAAAATGTCCGGTGTTGTTTGTGTATAGGTACATGATGAAAACCACTTTTTAAATCTGCCGTCAAAATGTAATCATTTGGTTTAACCAGTTGAATCACAATATTTATATCTTCATACTTGAACTTTGGAGCTTTACAAGTTTTGTTAAGATGCCGTAGATCGCTTACTAGTCTAAAATCACTATTTTTCTTAGGAACGCATGTAATAGGTGACACACCCAAAGGCTTTTCTTTGCATATTTCAATTCTACCCTCATTTAATAAATTATGTAACTCGACCTCAATAAATTAAGTCTCTTTTTGGTAAAGTTTGTATTCTGTATTTCAAAACTTTGAACATCTACTACAGGAAATTTCACTCCTTCTTCTAACCACTTTAATATTAATTCAGGTGTGTTTATACTCTGCCAATTATTTAAACAAAATTGACAGGGATTTCTCATAATTGTTCGTGCTACACATTGAATAACAACACATGTACATGTAAAACTAATCTTCAAACTGATTGAATGGTGGTCGGAACCGAGGTGGACCGCCAAATCTGAACTGTTGATATACACCGCCGCGTCCCCGGAAACCTTTAGGTCTTGAGTAACCTCTGCCCCTGAAATTGTACTGCCCCTGTTGTGGTACTGCCTGACGTGTCGACAAACTCGATAATCCTGCAGCAATTTTAACGTTATGCAGACTTCTACAATCAAAATCAGAGTTGTTCGTCTGTAGCGATCTAAACAACGATGCTGTCGGTGCATCAAAACGTCCTTTCACCAAAAGCGCGGCTGATTCATCATGTAAGTAACTTATGTTAGCAATTAATGTTTCTAGGACCGGTGTAGGAATTCCAAAGTACTCCCCATTTTCAAAGTACTCCCCTCAGGTACACAGACGGGAGTAGTTTGAAAATGGCTAGTCGGCCCATTTTCAAAGTACTCCCCTCGATACACTGACGGGAGTACTTTGAAAATAGCTAGTCTACCCATTTTCAAAGTACTCTCCAAAAATATACTAAGCTGTGTGTTTAAGAAATGATTTTAGACTTTTGAATAATCTACGCATTTGCATTGTCATCATCATTTCCCCTTTTCAAAATGATAACGAGTGGTGTGTATAATTATGTATATGGCTGTATAAGCCCAGCATATGAAACGAGGCTTAACTTATGAACGGAAACTAAATGACTAGCGCGTTAGTGTGTGTCGGTTGGAGGCAAAACGCGGAAGGAGGCTTTACTGGTGGAAACTATCGTAACTCCTGTTTTGCTACAAATCCGTTGTAACTACTTGGTATGGATAATTATCAGGTATAGTTCGTCAAGGTGCGAATTACCGCAGCCACTGTCAAGGAACAGAGTGTGGCAAATGTGTGAATGGGGTCGCCAATTAACCTACATTTACATGACATGTCCAATATTGGAATACGACAATAATGATTTAGAAATTATTATATGACAAACGAGGGTATATTGCATTTTGGACCAGTCGCGTTTCTAGTCGTCATATCGACATGCACATTATTTTTGTTTAGATATGTAAATAGTTATTTATGGGAGTATTTTGAAAATGGCCTATTACATTTTCAAGGGACACGGACATTTGCCCTCTAGGACATCCGCCCCCAGTCCAAAAATGCATAGGTGGACATTTGCGAAAAATTACAACTACATGTAGGTTGTTTTGTCCGGATACCGACATAATGAACATAATGACCAATGCTGTAGACGCTTATCTTATACCATAAACGCGTAGGGGAAAATGGCAATGTATACCCATTTTCAAACCACTCCCCCTCAGTATCTCATACATGAATGCATGTACGATGGAAGTATGCACAACCATGACCAACGCTGTAGACGCTTATCTTATACCATAAGCGCGTAGGCTGATTATATGCGTCATATCGTCATGCTCGTTCATTTTGTTTAGGGGAGTACTTTGAAAATGGCAGTGTATACCCATTTTCAAACCACATCCCCTCAGTATCTCCCATTTTACATGACATTACTTGATACATGTATGATGGATGTATGCACAACATCGACCAACACTGTAGACGCTTATCTTATACCACAAACACGTAGGCTGATTATATGCATCACATCGTCATGCTCGTTCATTTTGTTTAGGGGAGTACTTTGAAAATGGCAGTGTATACCCATTACCAAACCACTCCCCCTCAGTATATCATACATGAGTACATGCACGGCGGAAGTATGCATAACATCGACCAACACTGTAGACGCGTATCTTATACCATAAACGCATAGGCTGATTATATGCGTCACATCGTCATGCTCGTTCTTTTTGTTTAGGGGAGTACTTTGAAAATGGCAGTGTTTACCCATTTTCAAACCACTCCCGGTCTCCCCCTCAGTATCTCATACATGAGTACATGCACGGCGGAATTATGCACAACATCGACCAACACTGTAGACGCTCATCTTATACCATAAACGCGCAGGCTGATTGTATGCGTCACATCGTCATGCTCGTTGTTTTTTTTAAGGGAGTACTTTGAAAATGGCAGTGTTTACCCATTTTCAAACCACTCCCCCTCAGTATCTGATACATGATTACATGCACGGCGGAAGTATGCACAACATGGACCAATACTGTAGACGCTTATCTTATATTATAAACGCGTATGCTGATTCTATGCGTCACATCGTCATGCTCGTTCATTTTGTTTAGGGGAGTACTTTGAAAATGGCAGTGTTTACCCATTTTCAAAACACTCCCCCTCAGTATCTCATACATGAGTACATGCACGGCGGAAGTATGCACAACATCGACCAATACTGTAGACGCTTGTCTTATACCATAAACGCGTATGCTGATTCTATGCGTCACATCGTCATGCTCGTTTATTTTGTTTAGGGGAGTACTTTGAAAATGGCGGTGTATACGCATTTTCAAACCACTCCCCCTCAGTATATCATACATGAGTACATGCACGGCGGAAGGATGCACAACATCGACCAACACTGTAGACGCGTATCTTATACCATAAATGCGTAGGCTGATTATATGCGTCACATCGTCATGCTCGTTCATTTTGTTTAGGGGAGTACTTTGAAATTGCAGTGTTTACCCATTTTCAAACCACTCCCCCTCAATATCTCATACATGAGTACATATACGACGGAAGTATGCACAGCAATGACCAACGCTGTAGACGCTTATCTTATACCATAAACGCGTAGGCTGATTCTATGCGTCACATCGTCATGCTCGTTCTTTTTGTTTAGGGGAGTTCTTTGAAAATGGCCGCGTATACCCATTTTCAAACCACTCCCCCCTCAGAATATATCAGGACATATGATGAAAGTTGCACTTAATGCCCAACAATGTGGACACAGATCCTATATAATGAACGCATATACAAACTGCGTAGATTGATCGAAATTTTAGGGGAGTACTTTGAAAATGGGCCGACTAGCCATTTTCAAAGTACTCCCGCCAGTGTATCGAGGGGAGTACTTTCAAAATAGGCCGACTAGCCATTTTCAAAGTACTCCCGTCTGTGTATCGAGGGGAGTACTTTGAAAATGGGCCGACTAGCCATTTTCAAAGTACGCCCGTCTGTGTATCGAGAGGAGTACTTTTATCAGGGGGAGTACTTTGAAAATGCGATACCTGTTCCAAATTTGCAGGTTTCCCTTCTTCACATTGACTTAATAATGTCAACGCTGTTTCTACATACCTACCGCACTTTGTAATGACATTAAGAGTTCCTTGGTCCTCTCTTTTCATACCTGAGCGAGACTCGTTTAATTTTAAGCTTGTTGGTAAGGGAACTTTGTCTACCGTACTATTGTGTACCTGGAATCTATCCTGAATGTTATCAAGATCTGGTTGACTATTGGCTGAGTTCCATTCACAATATGGCTCTGGACCAATGGCGCCTTCAGCGCGAGAATCCGCAATTGGATTAACAATTGCCTGGTCTGGCAAATTTTGTTGTTGTTGTTGTTGTTGTCTACTATTGCACAACCCGAACTGGGAACTACTTTCGTTATTTCGTGACCCGATTACTGCCTCTAACGAACGGATTCGTTGATTTAGCCGGTCTATATCTTTCGATAAATCACTCATAATTGGACCACCACTACTATAATTGATTGTCCTTTCGCCTTCTGTCGACAATTCTTCTTCTTCTGTTGACATGTCTAGGGGGACCCCACGTGTGAAAAACCGGAAGACGGTGAATAGCGCACTTTAGGTGCGCAGTAATACACTCAAAATAGTCCATTATAACTACGAATGTCTACGTGCTTTATTGTTTTTTTTTATCAAAGGGACGTTCTAGTCGGAGGCGTATATATACTATAAAGCAAATACCAGGAGTGGAACCAGGATTTCAGGTTGTTTTTTTTTTTGGGGGGGGGGGGGGCGGGACTTCTTAATTGAAATAGTTTATACTATGTTTTCGAACTAGCACCGTTTGTTCGTCCACCAAGCGGAGCTCGGGAGACTGCTAGGTGGGTCGATATGCCCTCCGGAATATTTTTGATTTTTCTGCGTTATAGCGCATTTTAGAGCAAACATATCTTTACTCGCCAAAGTTTAAGGGGGCCCGCGCCGGGTTTTCCCCTACGCGAATCCGCCCTGGAATACACAACTTCTATATTTGCAGATTCAACGAGTCTAAATTCAAACGAGACGCTTCAAAAAAATGTCGCAATTTTGTGGTCGGTACAAATTTAGTGTGTAAATCACTGACTTGATTATATAGTGTGCAAACATGAATTAAAAATACATGTACGTACGCCACGGTGCTTTTTAGCATGGCTTGGTTGGCCACTCATTTTTTTTTTTACAAAGGCGTTGAATGTACTCAAGTTTTCTGAAACACAATTAAATTGCAAATTTCGTTTTCAAATTAATTATTCCCGACGAGAGGATACAGAGTATACATATACATGCACCAGTACTATTATGCTTATATACTGCCGGTATTTGTATCAGAATATTTTATAACAATTATGCAATCATGTATGTCATATCGACACATTTTCCCGACATTGACAGGTTTATGTATATATATTTGTTTTCAAATTGTAAACCCATTATCAAAAATTCAAACCCACACACACACATTTAAAAATACACAGTAATTACGGGGCGCCAAGTGGGACATGGCTCAATTTTGTCAACAAAATTCATTTTTGTGCCACAAAATTCAATTCTGTGTCACAAAATTCACTTTTGTGCCACAGAATTCAATTCTGTGTCACAAAATTCAATTCTGTGCCACAGAATTCAATTATGTGTCACAAAATTCAATTCTGTGTCACAAAATTCACTTTCGTGCCACAAAATTCAATTCTGTGTAACACAATTCAATTCTGTGTCACAAAATTCAATTCTGTGCCACAGAATTCAATTCTGTGTCACAAAATTCAATTCTGTGTCACAAAATTCACCTTTGTGCAACAAAATTCAATTCTGTGTCACAAAATTCAATTCTGTCAATTCTGCACACGCATGTAAGAAGGACTACCATTGGTCAGAAACTGCACTGGAGAAATGGGTCACGGTCGCCGATCTACACATTCAATGTCCATTATCATTCTGCCGATGATTCATTTCTCATTCTGCCATTTTGCTTCAACTATCTCCAAACAACCAAACGTTGACAAACCCATTCGTATTTAAGCTCATTTGCGTTATAATTGTACACATAATTCATGTACATGTAGATCTCCCGCGAGTACTGACGTCATTTATTGTGTATCGCAAGGTACATCTGCCCCAGTTAAATCAATAATACACGCGCTGTGGCCTGTGTTCTGACTGCTGTCTGTGTTTATAAACAGAATGTGTGTATTGTGCCATTTGAGGAAACCATTTGTAGTATTTGTGTAGATACCATGGATACTAAGATGGTGTATACTGTAAATAATGCATGTAGACACATAGTTGCGAACACGTAACTTCGCAACTAGTAGACACAGATCCAATACCATTTGTTTCACAAGGTTAGATCTACTGTTAGAATACGACGTCATCTAATGTCATTTTCGAGCATAAAACGTTACCTGATAAATAGAATACCAGGCTAGTGTATTTTAATATCAAGTTTATCAGGCTCGGCTCGGAAGCGGTAGGAATTCCTCGGCAAGCCTCGGAATTCCTACGCGTTTCCTAGCCTTGCCTGATAAACTTGATATCAAAATACACTAGCCTGGTATTCTCTATATATGGGTATGCTCTCATGTCTAGCTATGTCCCGTCTACTTTATGTTTGACCCTGTTTACATAATTGAGGGAAAATTCTGAATATTTTTCTTTTTTCTCCTTCAAAGTATATATGCTTATATGGTGTGACCACTCATTTGTAATCATAATATAATAAAAATAACTGTCCATAAAGAAGTATAATATTGACAGTCAATGAGTCTATGAACACGCATTTCTACTGTAGGCTGTTGTGTTGCATTGTACAAACGTTAGCGTTTCAATAACGTCATTTTCTCGATGACGTGACTTTTTTTCCTTGCGTGATTCACATGGTGCTACAAAAAGTGAGATAAAACAAAACTATGAAACATATTTGCATTTAATTTTCAGCATATTGTTTTTGAAAGGTGTCCGTATCAAAAAATGCAAAAATGTGCAAATTGAAAATTTTGTCATTAAGGCTGGTTTTCAAAGAGCGCAACCCATATATATTAAATATATTTGCATGTATTTCCCATATGATTGGTGATTCAATGTGCATTAATCGAACATATGGCCAATTTAACTGATTTATTTGACTACATATGTCAATTATATGATGTCTTTTGTGTCAATATATGCTTTACACTATTATCTGACACTATATAGGGGGTATTTGTTGTATATTTATATGTATTTAGACTATATTTGAGTGGATTTGGATGGATTTGGGTTCTTCGTGTAACCGTGCCCCGGACCCCCCTAGCAATCTCACGAACTTTGCTCGTTCGACGGTATGGCCGCACCACTTTTCAATACCCTTCTACGCCGCTGACACATATCACGTGTACTATACGCAATTGGTTTTGGGTCAATCTTTTATATCAATAAATAAAAGAAAAGATGGATGGATGGATGTGCATTCACCTCTCTCCGATAATTACGCCGGCTTTCCCCCAAAACGCCGCATTTTCACCATTATTCAAATAATCGACCATTACGCCATTTAGTGACGCAGTGCATTTCCATGCCTCCGATAACCGTAGGCTAAATCGATCAGCTAATGGTAACTAGGCTTTTGAGATCGATTAACCAATCGTAACTCGGGTTGTGACGGATGCCCAAAACATGTTTGAAGCGATCAGCCAATGATAACTAGGCTTTATGATCACTTAACCAATCGTAACTCGGGTTGTGACGGTTAGCACAAACCACCGTTTATATTAGGCCGATTTCGTAAATTAACAACCGATTACGATCTCAAAACGCCAGTTTCTGGCCAAATGCACAATAATTGCTCAAACTGGGGTTTGGGAGCCTAAACCATGGTTTAGATGGTTTATACTCTCAAACTGGGTTTAGTGAATTATTGTGCATTTGGCGAGCCTAAACTAGGGGTTGGGCAGTATAAACTGGGGTTTGAGCTCAAACAGTAGTTTAAGCTATCAGAAGCCCTAGTTTGAGAGTCTAAACCGTGGTTTCTGCCGCCAAGTGCACACTAATTGCTGAAACCAGGGTTTAAGAAAACTACCGTTTGGGATCACGATTAGCAGTTTTTTTCTTAAACTGTGGTTTGGGTCCAAACTAGGGTTTAGGCTTTTTATTGGATTACGACCTCAAACGGCAGTTTCTGACCAAATGCACAATAATTGCTCAAACTGGGGTTTGAGAGCCTTAAACCATGGTTTAGACTTTCAAACTGGGATTTAGTGAATTATTGTGCACTTGGCGAGCCTAAACTAGGGATTTGGCAGTCTAAACTGGGGTTTCAGCTCAAACCGTGGTTTAAACTATCAGAAACCCTAGTTTGAGAGTCTAAACAGTGGTTTGAGCCGCCAAGTGCACAATAATTGCCAAAACCAGGGTTTAAGAAAATTACCATTTGGGATCTCAAATGGCAATTTAAGCCCAAACTAGGGTTTTAGGAGCCTAAACTAGGGTTTAAGCTCCAAACCATGGTTTAAGAAATTATTGTGCATTTGGCTTGCCATAATAATCCTAATACGCGTGCTTCATTTTACAATGTCGACCTAAAATAGTTTGTGTTTAGAAAAAGACACATAAAACTATACTACAAGACAGAGAATTAACTACCAGTATGCATGACATTTAAATGTCTTATTTGTTTCCTCGAGTGAACATTTTAAACCTTATTTGCGGTTTAAAATTGAGCCGTGGCTACTATCTCGGGAGATTTGAGATGTGTTAACCATAATTGTGGTTAATGAGTCAGAATTAGGGTTTATCTACTATTAACATCCTATCTTGGCAGCCATTTTGATATATTACCATTTGCTGATGTAAATATTTAGAGCAATCTACCCGGTTGTTATTGAAACTACTGAAAGCTAACAGTCTTTATGAAAACAATATAATGATGTTCGGTGACCATCTTGAAAAATGCCCGCAATTTGTTCATCCAGCGGCTTTTTGGGCGCAGACAACCAGATTTGATAGACAAAATGTTACTGAATCTGAAAATCATACTCACCAAAAATTCCCTATGGTGTGACTATTGTCAGCTCAAAGTCAAATATGTACCAGTAACAAATACACAGAATCAAACTGACCTACCTAACCATACTTACTTCTATAATTCCGTTCGAAACTTACCACCGGATTTAGAAATAATATCCGTTTTGACTTTCAAAGTGACTCCTCAATTGCTATACCACTATTACTAGGTTCATCAACGAATTCAGTGGTATGTAATCGTGTATTGTTCATTATTTATCTGGTACATGAAGCGCCAGTATCCAAAATACAGGTCAACCGACAAGAGCAGTCAATCATGCGACTTACCCTATCGCCTGCATTAATCCTGCCGATATTTGTTATTTCTTTGTGTGAACGTACTTGGACGTTGTGCTTGAAATCAAGCAGTTTGATTGTCTGATTGTCTGCACTCGCAATCAAGCAATTTGATCGTCTGAGCCTGAGCTGTAGTACAGCTCAGGCTCAGACGATCAAATTGCTTGATTGCGAGTCGGCATTGCCAATAGATGTTTAACGCAGGTGGTTGTGTACATTAGCCTACTTTTAGAACTATTATGTTAGGACTAAGCTTATTGTGTCGTCTAATTGCAACGTCTGTTGCAACACCTAATTGACATATCAACAATAAACCAAATTGAATGACACTCCGGAGACCCCCGTTTTATGACAGTAAATTCAAGATGGCCACCAATTAGTTACATTATATTACTTCATTGTTCTCCAATAATAGAAACTAAACTTATATAATGCAGCTTAAGTTCATGTAAGTTTGATATAAATAAATCACGGTTAGCAGTAGAATAGCATGTGTCTGTGTTTTCTGTCTGTAACGCAGGGAGACGTACGTAAGTCGCCCTACGTTACAGACAGAACAGTCTGGTTATGTGACAGTGTGTTGTTGTATCACCTATACGTAGCCTTCCCTCCTGTATTTTAAGTTAAATATGATTTAGCTAACTTAAATTAATATCTGATGGGCCCAGCAACGTACGATGTGATCTTCGAATTTAGGATGATATCTGGATTGTGCATGTACATAGACGTTTGTTTTCAGTCAGTAGTTGAGTCCATTATGGCAGGCTAGCGATGCACGCCAATCTGTGTGTGTCTCTTGATGGTCATGGCGGGTCATAATGCATTTACTTCGCATATAAGTTTGATTTCAATGCAGTCATTTTGCATTGTTGAAGCTTGATAAGTCAAGTTGCATTCACTAATCAATATCTTCCATAGTTGCGAAGGTAACTCATTCAATATACTCCCGTACTGTCCGTAGCTACGGACTGTACGGGAGTAATTGCAAGAGTTACCGTTCGCAACTAAGTCTATCAAAGGCTGGCCGCCATTCGCCCAACGAAGCATATACTGAATCAGTTGCTGTTTTAGCACAACCCCGGATAACCAGGCTGCCTGGGTGTACAGCCTGATCAGGATCTACATTGTATTCAGAAACAGCGTAACCCAGAGCTGTCTGACTAAAAACAGGGGGCCGTTTCACTAAACTTCGTACAACTAAGATGCTCGTAAGTGCAAAATTATGGAACTAGTTAGTACCTCACCAGGGATGGGATATATACAATCCCAGACGGAATAGGTGTTGGTAATCTAGTGTAATCACTTCACCCCCACCCCCTACCCGGTTTTATTATGATAGCGACCCCCCCCCACCCCGGAGAATACAAGTGATTAATAAATAGATTACGGGTCATAGTTTCAACTAGCTCTTAAATATGCATTCGAATATTGAAGAGTTAAGTTAACGGGAAATTACGAAGGGGTCTCTAGTCCAAGTTTATGTAATAGTCCCAAGGACAGCCGTTAATCACCACAGATAATTGTTTTACATGCTTCATTAAGTCCTCCCGGATCTACTATCATTACACTACAAGTCACCCCAAATTCCTCACCTGACACTCAGGAATGAATGGGGGTCAAATGTCGAATATGACATTGCGTTAAATACACTCGGACGAAGCCGAGTCCGATCGGAAACACCCCACAGAAGAGGAGTACCCACATCGCTGTTGTTTCCGCTCGTCTGGCAGTGACATCTGCAGGATCCGGCAGCCTGGAACAAGTTATATTTTCTGTGTTTTGGAGCAATGACATCTTATTGGTAGAGACGTTGACCGTTCTCTGTTGTCGTGCGGAGAGTTTCGCTGTATGTCCATCGCCGTACTCGTGTCATCTCTTGAACTGCACAGCCAATCAGCGCAGCGGTGTTGAAGCGGGCGATGCTCATCACTGGAAAATACGAGGTATCAGGCTCAGCTACGAGGTAACAATTAGCGTGGACTCCGATCCAGAACGCACATCCGTGCGATCGAAATATGAGTCCACACAGCTTGTCATTATAATATTAACTGCATCAGAATATTTTGCAAATTAATATCGATAGCCTTTTGAATTTGACAATAAGTGTATGTATTGTGAGATCCAATAGTGTGAATCCTACCACATCGGACATAACCACGGTCTGATCGACTCCACACTGTAGGTCGCTGACCTTGTTATACATGTTTGTTATTTATAGATACAAAATATATATAGACATGTATATATATAAATAAACGGGTTGTTCACTGACAATTCAAAATGGAACAATGAGGCTGGTGAGTTCAAGGGGGCCAGTGTGAAGAAATGAGGCGCTTCAAGCTCCAGTTCTTCGCAGATTTCCCGCATGGCTGTGTCCTGATCCTGGGACACTTGTAGCCTTCAGCAGGGACATGTTGTCGATTATCTGCACCATCTCCTATACCAACACCGAAGAGCCAGGCTACTGCCATTTTCAAGGCCATCAGTCTTGGGTTGATGACTTCTTTCCCAAGGCGCTCGTCGAATACGATTGGGAGATGGCCTGTGAAGGCGTGCAGTAGTGGTCCTTCAGTCTAATTCCCACAGTTCGGAACAATACATTTTGGTTTTCCCTCAGCCGTGGGGCGAGCATTATCATTCGTTTCAGTGTTATGGTATCGAGTCTCCGACCGGATGGTGATGGTTAACTCCTCCGCTGGAGCTCGTGAAACGGTGCTGGAGACTCGCCGATAGTTTGACATCGATACTTCATTTTCGTTGCTGAATAGGCGTTGTCGTGGCGCGCCCATCCTCATCGGACTTCTGGAGCGGTCCCCTCGTCCTGCACATCTGTTCGACTGGTGTGTTTCAGCCCTCGCGTTTCACGAGTCGCGCAACGGTCCCAGCATCAGCCGAGGCATAGAAGAGTCGTCCGCAAGAACGTCCCTCTCACGCTCCCGAGCCAGCGGGTGTGCTACACTCCTCGATTTCCGGAAGTCGAACAACAGTTCCAACTTCGGACGGGGCATAGATGAGTCGTCCGCAAGAACGTCCCTCGCCCATGCTCACTAACCGGCGGGTGTGTCGCAATTTCTCCCTGAGTTACTGGAAACAGGAACACTTTTGCTTCCGTTCCTGGGCGGAAACGATGGTCCCAGGATTGGACAGGGCATAGAAGAGTCGTCCATAAGAACGTCACTTCCACGCTCCCGTGCCGGCGGTTGTGTCGCTCCCCTTACAGGACTTCTTGCACGGGCCCCGGATTCGGTCGACGATATTGGACTCGCTTTAGCATTTTTTCATCCTGGCCTGTGGCTGTTGGTCGCTGGAAGTCGCCGATGCTGAATCCTCGGAGCCCTTGTGGAAATTTACCGGGGAAAATGATCGACCGGTAACGAGATCTACCTTCAGAGACGGAGCTCTTAGACTTAGTTGTGGTCGACTTCTTCAGCTTATAGCCAGGACTCCAGGGCGCTCCATCTTGTTTCGTCCTAGGTCTTTCTGTTGATTTTGCCCTCATTTCGATCGGCCTTGACGACAGTAACCGGTCTTTGTCGCTCACACAAAGGTCCAGGAAATCATCTTCCTCTGCCGAGTTCAGGATGTCCAACACTGGAGGGCTGACCATCTGAGATGTCGACGGTGCCGGTTCCGGCACTGTCTTCACATCAGGTAAGTCAGTCATCGTGGCAGCATCATCCACCCTGACCTCAATGGTGGGGTCCACTGTGCGGCGAAAGTCCCTTACCGGGTTTCCGGTCGAGTCTTCAGGCGTTTTGCTGGGTGCTTGGCGCTTGGGCATCCCAATGTCGTATAGATGTTTGCAGATCCATTCAGGATCGTGCTGCTGCAATGAATCCGCAGGCTTCGCTGCAGCCTTCAACCATTTAATCGAACCTTGTTGACGAGCGAGATCTGATTGTCCGATCAGGGCGTCATACACTCTGTGTCGTTGATCTCTGGGGAGTATCACCATCGCCAGCTCTCTGACCAATCTGTGGCTGGCGATCAACCGTCCTTCCCGGGTGGCCTGCTCTACTTCTTCAAGGGTATTGTTTGCCATTTTCTGAAAGTGGATGTCGTGGACCTCCCGTCAGCGGATTACACCCGCCCTGGCAGTAAGAGTTGCGATGAGTTCAGTGCAAGGCTTATTCTTCGTTGGCGTCGGTATTTTCATAATAATACCATGCCTTGCTCCCACCTCAAGCGATTACCGCCAGTTTACAACGGCTACATATGTATTTCTTGATGTCCAAAGCATCCGCTGCAGTTACATTTACACAATTCTGAACAATAACCGCAATGAATCTGCCACTTCCGCATGTACTCTGAAAATGTTGTCAACTTCTGACGCCCTTTACGGAAAATGTTGTAAATTTTGTAAACGTATTTCATGAAATTACGCAGATGTCTGAAGGTACAAAATCCCATGGTGTGTCTCAAATGTGAACATATTACCTAGTTTTGGTAATCGTGTCCTTTTTATTGATTATTGTAAGACAGTGCTAGCAAGCATTTGTTCTATGAACTGAGGATATTGCACAATAATTCCAGCACAAAAATATTTACACAATTCCCTAACATTTGATTAGTCTCTGTCCAAAATTTATATCCCAGTAAACTCCAATGCCGAACTACTTTCCGTAACCATCAGGCGCAGTTAAAATAATTCTTAAGAAAACGGAAAATAAACACATTTTATTGATGAATTTATTTCAAATGCTGGAATTATAAGGAATGAATGGCCTTTTTGTTGAAGTTATCGGGGATATATATAAACTTGGAAAAGTCGCGGGAATACTGGACGATGCCTTCCGGCCTTCGTCCAGTATTCCCGCGACTTTTCCAAGTTTATACCCCGATAAATTCCACAAAAAGGCCATTCATTCCTATAGTGTTTGACACAAATTGAACAATAAAAATACACTTGCATTTTATATTTGCAGTTTATTTTGAGTGGTTGTCACAGATCTGCAAATGCCCCGACCGTCCTACAACATCCATGCCAAGGTTGTTGTTTCCATGACAAAGCTCCTGTCCATGCTTTTCTTGATGTAGATGTGAGAGGGAAATTGGCTTTATGGCATTATTGGCCAGTGTAGCACCTTATTTGCTAGTCTACTCAAGCAGCCTACTGTCTGTTTCACAAAACCACAAAATATATAGACAATGCAAAAACAATGTTTTTCGATAATATAAATTTAAAAATAAATTAAGAATGAGCCTTCTTTTTATTTTGTGAAATCTGGCTAGATAACTTGGAAATTATCTAACTAAGAAAACAAAAGTTATTTATTGAAAATCGGTCCGCTATTTTTGAAATTAGAAAAATGTCCCCATGTAAAAACTCTGTGAAGAAGTATATAGGGATTTAGCATGGCAACATTGTTTTTTCTCAATAAAATCAACATTTAACCCAATTTCATAACATAAAAAGAAGGCTCATTCTTAAATGTTGATAAAATTTAATATTATTGATAAAATTATTGTTTTTGCATTATTTTTAGCTGCAATATTTGGGCAGATTTCATGAAACAGACAGGAATAAAGATATGGTGCATGTGTCACTGATTAACTGTCAACAGTGTGAATGTGCAGGCCGAGCTGGCTCTACACTGGTCACAATTGCCATAAGCCTCATTTCACCGATCACAGTAAATAGTATAATTTATATAATTTATGTTGTATATAACTCCCTTGCATTTCTTTACTGCAGGTAAAGTTTGCCCTCAGTACTCCAAACATGTCTGCCCGCCCTGTATCAGCGCCTGCCTCGGAACATATGCAGCACGTTCACTTTGATGCCCAGGGTCAATGTCATGTGTGATTCGAAGGTCGTCTGCAAAGTCAGGGTCACTTCCATGACCAGGTACAGCTTGACAAAATAGACAGACAAGGACAAGTTAACCAACATACCTCATTTCAACGTGAAAGTCCGATGGGTCAGAGTTCAAGTACCCAAGGTAATTTGGAAGGGTCAACTTCTAGTCAGATGAGTGGGTCGTCACATCCAGGTGCGTCGGGACCAACTCCGGTGAAATCACAGTTCGATGGTCATGGCAAGTCCAGTTTAAGTAGTCCATCCAGTCCGGGTAGTCCCGACTATGCCATAGGCCCCGCCGCTAAATACCCAGAAATGAGCAGACATGCAGTTGTTGTCATCGAGACGACCTTCAGGTTACTCACAAGTGAACTAGCAACATAAAAAGGCACATGAAAAAAGACATAACATCAATGACAGCAAACATTCAGGTAGTAAAAATCATAATATATCATTCGCGGAGACGACCTCGTCTGACAAAAACAGCACCGAAATAAATATTTCCCGTCAGTTACACTTCTCGGATGAATTAACTTCAGCATTGCAGGCTAATCATAATTCTCCATCTAAAAACAAAGTTAACACATTCCTGGATATTGTTTTGACGACATTGACCCAGACTCGCGCGACCTTCAAAGTCGGAGTATATTCGACTACGAGCCATCTCCTAGTGAGTCGACATCGAGATTTGTCACTCCTCCATTACCTCCTCTGTCGCCCACAAACACCTCCCTCGCCTCGGAATCCCCGAGAGGAAACCCCTCACCCAAGCTTGGAAGGTCATTAAGTGCTACAAATGTGTCGTCTGCAAATGACATGTTGCCGGGTGGACAGAAATTGGGAAGTGATAATCGGAAACCGCGGCGGACCTCGGAACTTCAATTCCAAATGGAGCGGCGACCTCATTCCCATAAAAAGTCTGGATCACCACGGAGAGGGCATAGAGGTCGAGGTGAGAATAGCATTTTGCTGATTTACATATGAGACACGCCATGGGATTTTGTACCTTCGGACATCAGCGTAATTTAATTAAATACGTTTACAAATTTTAGAACATTTTTTCATAAATTAAGTAAAAAGTTGACAACATTTTCAGAGTACATTCCGTTTGTACTCTGAAAATTTTGTCAACTTTTGACGCCATTTACGGAAAATATTGTCACTTTTGTAAACATATTTAATGAAATTACACAGATGTCCGAAGATACAAAATCCCATGGCGTGTCTCATATTTGGCCGTCACTTGAGAAATGGGGCTTATGAGATTTGTGGTCGAGTTGTTAGCAAACTTCTGTAGCCTGATAATCATCAATATTTTTTTTATCCAAGCATATTTGCTTGGATATAGTCCTTATACCGTATACGGTTTTTGGGACCTCTCATGTTTTATGCAAATGAGTAATTGTCGACCAACAAACGTACTTCATGCTTCATGATTCTAGCTACGCCACGTGAGAGAGTTCCAAAACGAGCGGTGCATTATGAACGTGTCACTCACATTTTTGGCCAGCTACATTTTTTTTCAGCTACAGTTATATTTTTAAAAACAGTTTATGATTTTATAAAATATTAACTGTCGTGTTTCATAATAAATATTTTGTTAGGAAGGTTATATTTTTAGCGCAATGAGCGACCGCTCCACATGTAATTTATACGTAGTTATACGCCATGAAAAATAGTTCTGATAGTGAGCTAACATTATATTGTGTAGTGTAATACATGTGTTGTTAATTTTTCTGTACGACATTTATATTACAAAATGTTTATCTGATTTAATATAATATAAACTGACATGTATTAATTTGAGTATATTTTTTTCGGGCGCAATGATACAACCTCGTGTCTCATGAAAAGTAGTTTCCGCCATTTTATGCAGAAAAATTACAGAATCGCAACGAAAATGTCCCTGTGACGTTGACCAATCAGATTAAATTTTACATAGTCATAGGTCAATGGCTCGATAAAATCCAACATTGGACAGCGAAATGATGATGATTTAAAACAGAAACATTGTTTTTTGACAGTTACATACCGCATGGTTTAAATAATCACCTTCAGCCATCGATATTATTACTCAGTGTCCATTTTACTTAAAACATCAACTAATCTATAATGACGTTACACAGCATATGCAGTACGATACACTTCACAAAGGAAACGTTGTCTTAGAGTTTGAATAATTATAGGTTCCGCCGAACGAACGAGTACGCCGAAATATATTTCCGTACAAATCCAATAACCTATTTATTATATACCCGTTCAACAAAACATGCATCCTAATCATTAAATAATCCGATAGTGTGATGAAATGCGACTCTCTATTATTTGTGTTGAACAATCCGAGCGCCCGTGATGGCTTCAGTTTATGCAAATTGACAAGATCATTTCGCGCACCTGAATCGATACAATACACGAAAAACCAAGATGGCTGACATCACTACAGACACAACCGGGAAAAAGGCGTTAAATTTGGATAAAAAGCCATACTTAAACACGTAAGTTTATTTAACACATGTTTTATTTGCCGACGATATCAATGAATATTGTTAATACCCGAAAACTTTCATATAATCGTCCGGCAAAAATATGAAGCACATCCATCAGCATCGGATCGACTGTCAATAATTTCGACACGTTCAACAACTGCTGAATTTAATTTTGTTCTGAAGACAAAATAACAACATAATACACAATATTGAATTAGTGCATGTATCGGTACTACGGTAGTAAACTTCACGGCAACATTTTCAATTCCATTGGCCAACAAAACAAAAATGGACAAAATTCATCAATAAATGATCATAAAGACAATATTTTGTGTTTGTCTTGAAAATCTGCTTACTATCCCTCAAAAAACACCATCACCCTCCATATCTCATTTCTACGTGTGTTTTACACCAATTACATGATATTCAGTACAATACAGATCCCTACAATTAGTTGCGAACAGTAACTTGCATTCTACCATCCGTATCGAGTAGCGATTCCACTCATAGGCTGCAGAATAATTAGCTGCTAAAGTTTGAATAAAATCTGATTCGCTATTCTGCAAAGGAAGCCTATATTTGGAATTGTAACTCAGACTACGGACGGTACGGCAGTAGATTGCAAGAGTTACTGTTCGCAACTAGCATCCAATAAGGTGATTTTCGTACAATTAAATTGTATTGACATTTATCACATTTAAATTTCAGATGTGATTTGGTACAGCTCCAAAGTTTCTGAAACCGTGGAATGTATTGCCAGACAAGAATGTTGCAGGAAATGGATTTTGGGCAGAGAAAGTGTTCGCTGACGAGGTGACATTTTCGATCTGTAGCGGCAGAACATTCACACTACTAGGGACAGATACAGTGGCCGTGTTCGGTGGGGCGATTAATTGACCCAGTTGTACTGTGCTCGGTGGGGCGATATTCTGACCAGACTGTAATATATTTGATATCTGACGATGTTCTCCGATAGACAGTTCGGCGTCATAGTGTGTGATAGATTGTATATATTTATGTCCCGTAATTTTCATTATTTTTTTGTGGGGGAACTCCTGCTTTCGATAAAGTGGTGACTGTTGACTTTCTAATACTGTGATTTGTCAACCGTGACGACATTCCAGCTTGCTCTGCAGCATTCTTCATCAGACTGCCAAGTGTAGCCTCTCCCATGGGCCGTGGGTAATACCTGAAAATAAATATTTGGGAGAAAATGTGTAAGAAATACTTTTGAGAACTTTGCATATCGACCAGGCTGTAGAATCATTTTAAGATCACTATTCAGACACACTGAATTACATCTGATTTTTCACCAATTATAATAATTATCAAAAAATTGTCGTATTTATAACTATTTTACTTTTCTAACTAAATATTAATGTCACTTTCTATAAAACTTCATTTGATCTTCAGCCTTGTCCGTAATGATTTTCAGTGTCATATGATAATGTTTAAATAACATTTAAAACAAAATGAAAAAAAATCATAGTGCATTATTTCACATAATAAATGTTATACCATGGCTCATTTTCTGTGCCTTTCAATCGTCGTTGTTCTGGTACTGCTGTCAGGTAAAATGGACTGTCAGCAGCCAACATCTCGGAAGGTTGGCGACTTCTGAAGATCTCAAAAATCTTGACAGGGTGACTCGACTTCTGAAGATCTCAAAAATCTTGACAGGGTGATTAGCAGCAGCCAACATCTCGGAAGGTCGGCGACTTCTGAAGATCTCAAAAATCTTGACAGGGTGACTCGGTCTCTGAAATGGAAATATTGGTCCATAAAAAAATGTTATTTTTCTCATATATTGTCACGCCAGACGGCCGATATTGATTTCAAACAAAAATGTAATAGTTTTTCCAACAAATTTCACAGTACATTGTATTCACAGAATTATATCTCAAATTCAACTTCAGATGTATTTATGGATTTAAGTCGATATCAACAAAATACAGTGATATATCAAATATAGTATTAACTAATATATATGGACCAAATACAGAAGATCTAAACTTCTTCACAACAGTAGAACAATCGATTTTGGAAAATGACAGTGAAACTGTAATTTTAGGTGGAGATTTCAATACTGTCATTGATTTTAATATTGATAAATTCAATGGTAGAACTGATACACATAAAAGAAGTTCAAACAAGTTAAATGACATTAACGCTTTACTTGGCATTCAAATCATAGGCCACCTATATTCTGTAGATTAGATTATTTTCTAATATCAGCCAGTTTATTAAATGCAGCAACGAAAAGTGATATAGTACCAGGTTATTTATCAGACCATTCAGTAGTAACACTAAACTTGAATCTATAGGACACAGTACGATGACCAGGTTACTTTAAACTGAACACTAACATATTATTACAAACGGAATACAAAGAGACTGTTAAAAATTCAATCCAGGAAACAGTAGAAAATAATATAGGCTGTAATCCGAATACAATGTGGGAACTGATAAAAGGCACTGTTAGAAATGTATCTATAAAGTATTCAAGTAAAGCAAATAAACTGGAAAGAGAAAAAGAAAAAGAAATAGAACAAAAAATTTGGCAACTAGAAAAAGATTTAATAAACAACATACATGATCAAACTATATTAGATGAACTTAATATCGAACGAAATAAACTTAGCGAAATAATTAATGAAAAAACAAAAGGCAATATTTTAAGATCGAAAGCTGAATGGGTGGAAGGTACTGAAAAGAATACAAAATATTTTTCTAACTTAGAAAAAAAAAAAAAAAGAAGAAAAATCAATTAAGCAAATAAACATAAATGGCAATCTAGAAAACAACCAAAGGGATATTCTTGATCATGCAAAACATTATTATGCACACATCTATAGTAGAAATAATAATATAGAAACAGAAAATAACCACTTTTTCGACGAAAACGATAAAAAACTAAATGATGATGAAAAACAGACATGTGAAGGTATAATAAATGAAAATGAATGCCAATCGGCAATAAGAGATATGAAGAATATGAAAAGTCCAGGATCAGATGGAATTACAGCTGAGTTTCATAAATTATATTGGAACGATATCAAGGAACATTATATCAAATCGATTAACTATTCATATCAAAACGGATCTTTAACAGAGTTACAAAAACAAGGAATTATTACACTATTACCGAAAAAAGATAAAAATACACTTTCACTGGACAATTGGAGACCGATATCACTTTTGAATGTAGATTATAATTGCAACCAAAGTAGTGAGCAATAGAATTAAAAATGTACTTGATTCCATAATTAATGTTAATCAAACTGGATTCATAAAGGGCCGTTACATAGGAGAAAATGTTCGTACACTAATGGAAATAATAGAAGAAACCAATGATACCAATATACCTGGTCTAGTTTTCTTTGCTGATTTTCAAAAAGCCTTTGACAGCTTAGATCATAAATTCATAATCATGTGCTTAAAAAAATTAAACTTTGGAGAATCTCTCATACAATGGATAGAACTATTTTATAAAGACGCAAAAAGTTGTATTTCAAATAATGGATATCTCTCAGATTTTTTTAATGTGAAGAAAGGTGTAAGACAAGGCTGTCCATTGTCAGCTTATATTTTCATTATATGCATAGAAATATTATCAAGACAAATAAATAACAACGACAACATAAAAGGTCTAATAATAGGTGGAAATGAAATAAAAACCCTGTTTGCTGACGATGCAAGCTTTACTCTAGATGGTTCAGAAAGTTCATTTAATGAACTTATAAAAACGTTAGATACTTTTGCGAAAATATCTGGTCTCAAATTAAATAAATCAAAATGTACGGCCTTAAGGATAGGAAGGTTAAAAAACGACCCAAGCAAATGGTGTAACAGTAATACATACACTTGGTCAAATGAACGTGCCTCAACATTAGGAATAATATTCACAAACAACAAAACTAAAATTCATGAATTAAATTTATCCCCTAAAATTAAGT
The DNA here is from genome assembly GCA_029237695.1 of Conchocele bisecta. NCBI lineage: Eukaryota > Metazoa > Mollusca > Bivalvia > Lucinida > Thyasiridae > Conchocele > Conchocele bisecta. The sequence goes on from CM055269.1 coordinate 55,186,110, forward strand.
CATTCCAACATTGTCTAAATAATTGGCAAAAACGGAACTTAACATTAATTGGCAAAATAACTGTGTTGAAGACTTTTGCGTTACCTAAACTAATATACTCATTAACTGTGCTCGAAAATCCGGAAGACCGGACAATCGAACAAATTAATTATATAATGTACACATTTCTTTGGGATGGAAAACCGGATAAAATATCACAAAATACTATAATTCAAAAGTATGAAAACTACGGTCTCAAAATGGTAAATATTCATGCACTCATAAATTCCCTAAAATGTTCATGGATCAAACGTCTAAAAGGTACACAAAACCACTTGAAAAACGCATACAATAAAGAACTAAATAAATATGGAGATATATTGTTTAAAAGTAATCTTGATCATAACGATGCCAAGAAAATAATTAAAAAATATACATTCTTGAAACAAATATTAATTTCATGGTGTAAAATAAACTATAACAATAAAAATACTAATATATCGCACGAAATTATATGGCATAACAGCAATATCAAAAACGAAAGCAAAAATACATTTTTCTATACAGAATGGCATAATAAAGGTATTATGTATGTGAAGCATATATATGACTATAGGATAAAAGAATTCTATAACTTTGATACTCTAAAAGAAACATACAACATAAACAATGGAGACTTCTTAAAATATTATATCCTGCTAGGCAATATTAAAGCAGAATGGAAACAGACAATGATATTAGAACAAATAGATAATGACATTCCAAAGTATTTAATATCTACTATATTATCGTCAAATCATGTGAATAAATATTATACAACAAGGAAATTGACAATATGAGGTTGCCACAACAAAAACATATACTGAAATGGGAAAACGAATTAAACAATCAAAACATCGAATGGAATTATATTTTCTCATAGCCATACAAAAATACAATAAGTACAAAACTTAGAGCTTTTCAATACAAATATCTAATGCGAATAATTCCGAATAACTCATTTCTGTTCAAATGCAAAAATAAAGCCATCAAATCTATGTCATTTTTGTCACATGGCCGTAGATTCAAACAAACACATGTTTTGGGAATGTACTAACATACAACCTTTTTGGTCAGACGTAAACGAACTATTACATACAAGTAGATTAGATTTCACTATGCACTTAACTTATGAATGTATATCATTCTGTAACGCAAAAGTTCCATGTAAAAATAAAACAATACTTATTAGCTTTATCATTCTACTTGCAAAATTTTTCATTTTTAAATGCAAGTATGAGTCAACACATCCAACAATAGAACACTTTAATGCTTATCTTAAACAGACTATTAACATCGAAAAAACAATTGCCAGTATGAAAGACAAACTGGACAAGTTTCACTCGAAATGGAATGACTTTATACAGTAAAGCAGAAATTAAAATAAATCGACCACTCCTATAAACCCATCCTTAGGTTAAAGTATTCCCCACCCCCCATTTTCCAATAACACCTTTGTTATTACTTCTTTTAGGAAAACATGTATTTTTTTAACCTTGTAAAACCACCCTCATTTCATATACCCATATCGACCTATACAACTCCAATAAAAAAAATGAAAAACTCTCTGTTGCAGGTATATCGCTAGTAATAGATACATTTGTTTAATTCTCTAATGGATAAACAAAACTTCTGTCAAAGTAGTTTTTGCATGTTATTTTTGAAATTGCATGTACAAATACTTTCGACAGTGCTAGTTTATGTATATATGTATGTATGTATTTATGTATGTATGTATACATGTAACCTAGATGAATAAAAAAATAAAATGAAAAAAAAATACAGTGATAAGAAACAATATTTTTTTCACATGCTGGCCCAGATATATTTGCGAGCGGTAACTCTTGCAATTTGCTCCCATACCGTCCACGAGTAGATTGCAAGTTACCGTTCGCAACAAGCTTTATTCGCTGATGTTTCCATGACAATTCAGACCCTATTTATCTTATTAACAATGATATAGTAAACTTTCTTTACTGAATGTATGAAAAGCAAAATACTTTTTATGGACTACAAGTAGTAGTGATCACAATACATCGGACCTCCGCTCGTATGCACCTAACTTTATTGTATCTTGAGATATTTGAATTAATAAAAAATGTATAACTAAACAAATATTTATATTTGAATGCTGATATATTTTTTTTGAGGATCGATTAACATTACGCTCGTGAACATTTGATCGATTCTCCAAGTATCGTCATGACAACCGTGATAGTTTTCAAGTTATTCAATTTTCTATCGACAATATCTCGTGACTCAAAAAAGGTTTGCGCTTACAAGGCCAGCAAACATACCTGGTGTTGTCTGTTGCAAATATCTTCGGTGTGGTCTCTCGTGTATTCGACAGATTCGCCCCATCCCTGGTCTTGCTTGCAGTAGTATATAGGGAGTCAGTTCGTTACCGCGAAGTGTGGGGGAAGAGTTGGATGCTGTGGGTAGCCCCATAGGTACCAAAAATAGCAAAATTTCGTGTTAATTTAAAGCGAAATAAATACAACCCACAGTAAAAATAAAATGTCATACTATAGTATAAGGGAATGGCGGTTCTGGACCACTTTTTAAATTCCCTTATATAAAGTGCGTGAGCCCTTGTTAGTCATTAGGTATATAAGTAGCTGGAATCGTGTTATCGTTATAAGCGGTCTATGATGTTAGTATTTTTCAGAAACCAGTTTATAACGTACACCTACAGGACCCTTATTTTAACCTAGGTGGGTACGCATGGAAAAGTAGAATAGTTATCAATTGGGAGCTAGGTGGGAGGATACGCATGTGCTTGGTGCAGGTAGTTGAAACCTCATCCATTTGGGGACCAGTGTTAGGTAGCTGAATTAATTTTGTAGAAATTAGATCCATTTCGGGGCACGTCAAGGTCAATGCCGGTTCTGGCTCAAAACCCTAACCAATGACTTTAGTTTGGTTTAATGCTCTCTAAACGTGTCAGTTCGTTACCGCGAAGTGTGGGGGAAAACAGTGGGTAGCCCCATAGGTACCTTTCCTGTTAATTTAAAGCGAAATAAAATACAACCCACAGTAAAAAATAAAATGTCATACAAAATGTTGCAGCGGTTTCGGCTACCCATCACAATCGTATGTGGAGCTGCTATAGTCTGGTAGTTGAAATAGGGTAGTTGAAACCAGTACAGATTTGCCACGGATTTTAACACGAGAAAACTAGCAGAAAACCCGCTAGCCCCGACAAAATATGTGTCTTCTATATGAGGTGTTATAATTAATTAATTGATAAAAAATGAAAAAAAACACCCTATTGAACATAAGCCATACAGGTATATATAAAACAATAAATTTTCCACGATTAGAAAATGACAGATATACGTAATAAAGTTACGAGAGCGCCTCGCCCTAAGTTAACTCGCACAATGATTAGCGATAAAAGGGGTGCAAAACCCTCTAAAAGTTCTTCTCCCAGAATTAGGGAATTAAGATCAGAATTAATAAGAATGGGTATACCTTTTTCAAACCGTTTGAGGGAAAGGGGGTTAACTACACTAATAAATAAGGAAAAAAATGATGAATTTATGAAAAGAATGGCTCGTGCAATGTCTCGGGGGGGGGGGGGGGGGGGGGGGGGGGGGGGGTATTTAAGGGGGTGGAAAAAAAGAATATAGAAAAGATAGCACAGAATATAGCTGATGAGGCTTCCCTCAGTCTTAGAAGCAGGAACATCGGCAAACCTCAAAAACGAGTGCAGAAAGCGGGTTTATTACAACAGTTAATAGAGGAAGGTAGCGAAATATTAGAAGATTATAAACAAAAAGAAAAAGAAATAGTAAAAGGGCGTAGGATAACTACAATAACCCTGAAAAGAAAACTTCAAATAAATAACAGCAAAAGGATAATGGGCGAGTTAGAGACTTTGTTAACTGACAGTTTTTACCTAAGATTCTCTTTTTCTTACAAATTAATTCACCAAGAGGAGAGAGACGCGAGAAGACAAAGCCGACAACGTTGGTATTTTATAAAAATTTATCCGGAAGTCCGAGGTTTAGGGGTTACGATGAGGTTGAAGAGTGAATTAATAAACAAGAAGAGCATAGATTAAACATAGATAAAATAGATAGGCCAAGTACAAAATGGAGGTTTGTAAGAATTGGGGATGGGTTGGTTTAGCGTTAAAATAGTATATGGAACAGCTTTAAATAAAATGCCTAAAGGTGATGCTGGAATGCAATCCGAAAAAGTGGCAGGAGGTCGAATGCCTGAGTGGTTGCGTTATAAGAAAGGGATGAAGCCCCTGGATAGTTTCAATGATGATCTTTGTTTATTTAGATGCTTGGCCCTCCACACTTCGAAGTTTATGGCTGATAGGTGTTTAACATTGACCAAAGAACTCCAGCAGCAATATTTACAGTTTTGTAAAACCCATAAATTACCGAAACCAGAAGGCCCCATACTTATTTTGGAGATATCAAGTAAAATGAAGAAGAGTTGTTTTCAAAAATAGGTATTGATGCGTACGAACTTACAGAAGAGGGAACATGGTATTTAAGAAAAGTAGCGGCGCATTACGACAAGATTGGTAATAAAAAGATGAAAATAGGTATCTATAACGATCACGCCTTCCTTATTACGGATATGAATAAAGCCTCTGAAAACAATTATTGTTGCTTCGACTGCAAACAACGCTTTACAAAGTCCAGCAATTTAACCAGGCACGCATTGACTTGTATGAAGGGATTAACAAAAGTATCGTGTAAAGGAGAAAAAATAGATCGCCCACTATCAGCGTTCGAAAAAGCTTTCTATCCAAAACCCAGTTGTAGCAAGAAATCGATCAGTTGGATAAAATCTTTACCAGGGCCCCATATTCACACTGCAGTATGCGGTCACGGCGGAGAAAGAATAATCGCTGGTGCCCCAGTTGATGGGTATTGCCCCGAGACTGATACAGTTTATTAATTTCACGGCTGTTATTGGCACGGGTGTCCCAAACATTGTAAAGATTATAAAAATAAGCTTAGAAGATCCAACGAGAGAGACGAAGCAATTGAGGGTAAGTGTAAATTAGTAACTATTTTTGAATGCGAGTATGATGCAATTTGTAAACCTGAGGATGTAAAGGAACTCGAAAAGCCTCCTACAGTGATTTACCCATATCATATTGTATACGAATTTGAAGCATATTTAGACGGAAGTAAAGAAAAGCGTAACCCCACTAAAGATTTAGAGTTTATAAACGAACATGTCCCAATAAGTGTTAGTATAGGGGATACTCTATCCAACAATATAACTCACATATGTGATACTTCTCCAAAACAATTAGTAACCCTATTTATGGAAGATGTAAAGAGAAGGGAGACAATATCCGAGAGGTCGTGGGGAGCAACAATACATATGGGTACCCTGCAGACATGGAGTAACTTTACACTTCTCAGCAGCGAGAAATTACCCGTTGGATTTCACAAGTCCCAGTAATTGGGTTCAATTCCAGTAATTACGATCTTAATTTCATAAAGAAGCATTTAGTTGACGTTTTTTTTAACGGATAAAACTACTAAGGTACTAGTTGGTAAGAAAGCTAATACAACCATTTTTCTATTTACCCCAGAATTTAGGTTTTTTAGATGTAAAATTATATCTTGCTCCTCCTTGGTATCGATTACGATAGATGGGTTAAGGCTTATGGATGCGAAGGTGAAAAATCCTTCTTCCCATACGAATGGTTCGATTCTCCCGATAAACTAGCTTATGAGGGTTTACCACCGCTTAAAAATTGGACAAATAAATTAACTCCAAATAAAACGATAACCAAACAGCAGTTGGAAGAGCGCAACAACATTTATAGCAGATTAAATATGAAGTCTTTCAAAGACTGGTTAAAATACTATAACGACTTGGATGTTGGCCCCTTTTTAGAAGCTATCGGAAAAATGACAAAATTTTATCAAACAAAAGGTATAGATATGTTTAAAGATGCAGTTACCCTACCGGGAGTTGCTTTACAATACATTCTCAGAGGAACGATAAAAAAAACATATAAAACCTTACCAAACCAAAGAGAGTAAGATAGCAGACGCGATATGTCCGCCACTGTATGCCCCTGGTGAGGAAATATATGAAATGTTAAAAGGAGCATTAGTTGGAGGTCCATCAATTGTGTTTACAAGATACACTGAAGCAGGTGTTACGAGAATCAGGTCAGCCCCTGATGAAAATGGAAAGCTTTGCGAAGCCGTACTTGGTTTTGATGCAAACGCCCTATATTTATCAACATTAAACAAACAAATGCCATGTGGCGAAGGGAAACTACACGAGGAAAGCAGCCCTCACGACCCTATTAAAATAAATAAGTTTTCCAAGGCGGTTTTAAATGGTAAGTGGTTTGGCTTTGCTGAAGTAGATATAGAGGTTCCCAGTAGTTTAAAAGAGAAGTTTTCGGAAATGTCCCCAATATTTATAAATAGGATTGTAGAGGAGGAGGAAGTTCCAGAGAAGATGTTACAGTATTTACAAGAAACTAACCGCGCAAGAGGAGATGGCAGAAAACTAGTAGGTGCAATGTCTGCTAAAAAAGTATTACTATTTACCCCATTATTAAAATGGTATTTGAAGCAGGGTTTAGAAATTACAGGATTTACAGGAGTTTATAAATTATACAGCAGGTAAGCTTTGATTGGTTTGTTAAAGAAGTTACTTCCAGCCAGGAGATCCGGAGATGTGATTAGCTCCAAGTCCCCAATTGCGGATATAATGAAACTATTAGGTAACTCATGTTGCGGGAAAATGATAGAATCCCCGACACTTCAACACAACGTATACAAAAGATGAAAAATGTGTGGACAAAGCTTTAAGATCAGCGTATTTCGATGATTTAGAGGAAATAGGAGATTCTTACGAAATATCCTCAAGAAAGTAAATGCCAATATGACTCGTCCATTTCACTGTGGGATTGCTGTATACCAATACGCAAAACTAAGAATGTTAGAATTTTATTACTGATTTTTATGTTAAATACGTAGATAGAGCAGATTTTGAACTAATACAAGGATACTGATAGTTTGTATATGGGGGTTAGCATGAAGGGTGGAGAGCTGGATGGAATGATAAAACCAGAAATGCTGGATGATTTCAAAAAACATAAAAAAGAATGGTTAGCTTCGGGATAAATGAAGTAATAGAGAACCAGGTCTATTCAAAATTCAGAGTTCAAGGAGATCGTGCAATCGCACTATGCAGCAAGTGTTATGTGGTTGAAAAAGTAGAACACAACCCAAGTAAAACATTCAGACGAAGGGGTTATCTGCCAGGCAAAATCCTCTCACATGGAGAAGGTATATGGAGGCCCTACACCAGGTTGGAACGGATAGAGGAACAAACAGAGGGTTTAGAATGAGAAATGGTGTTATGAAAACATATACCCAAAACAAATTAGGACTGTCCGCTTACTACGATAAGAGAAGGGTTTCAGAAGATGGGATACATACAGAACCCCTTTAAACTTTCATTAAATAAAATTATGCAGCCTGTTCAATTTTTGAAGGTATCTTAGGTCGGGGCTTATCACGGGGTTTTGCCCAATTATCTCTAGATAATCCCATTATAAATTTATCATATTCCCACAGATCTGTAAGGCGTTTGGGCCAATATGGTGTTTCTTTCTAACTTCATAGGCAGGAATAATTCCACGTGATTGTAAAATATCTACCAGCGCTTCCTGCGTAATAACCGATTTAGGCATAATTCTTCAAGAATTATTTATATATATACATATAAATGTCTAACATATTTATTTCCAATTGTGATTTTATGTTAAACATTTATAATATGTAGTTATATATATAAAAATATGTTCACAAAAGAAGAAGACGTAAAAACAAAATTTGATGAGGCTTGTTATGAGGATATTTTAGGTCTCCAAGACGGAATTATAGAACGTCTAAAAAAGTTACACGAGGAAGAGAGGGAGCTAGAAGCGGCTACAAAACGAAAACCTGTTGTTGAAATTTGCAAAGATTCGATGATGAGCCCGCTTGTTGAAGCCATTATAAAACAGTTCGAAAAAACCTACATGGAAAAGAATTAATCCATATCTCCGGATTTCGAGGGGTTAATTAATATCTGGTTGAATTTGAACGCACCACCAAGTAAACCTGCTAGTCCAATACATATTTTGTTTTTCAATGTTAGAAACCGGGGGTGCAGCTACAGATTAATTTTCTTTAAAAAAGGTAGCCGAAAAACCTTGGTAGCGCTTTCTATAATAGACAGGTTTTTGATTGAAGGTGATCTATCCAAACACATGTTGGTTATCAACTAACGCTTGTGCACTTACTACGTCATATCCCTCTTCTAAATAGGTATCTATCAAATTACATATACGAACACATCCGGGTGAATACTCCTCATGGGGATCATAATATTTGATTCCCTTTTTCCTCAATCCATACGGCGTGCGGAAACTGTTATCAAAATTAGCATTATTTTCACAAAATGATGAATTGTGTTCCTCATTACAAGCAGGTTTATCTATTATCTCTTCATTAATTAATTTATTTTCTTTGAAATAGTGAATTTATCACTACAAGCAGGTTTATCTATTATCTCTTCATTAATTAATTTATTTTCTTTGAAAATAGTAGAATTATCCCTACAAGCAGGTTTATCTAATTTTTTCAAAATTATCTGTGAAAATTGTTTTATTTCCTCACTACACGTAGACATATTTTATTATTATAAATACACATATTTCATTATTTAATACTAAAATTATTAACTCTTACTGAGTAATGCTTAACAATTACTGAGCAATTGCTTAACAATTACTGAGCAATGCTTAGCAATTGCTTAACAATGCTGAACAAATGCTTAACAATTACTGAACAATGCTAACATTCTACCACGATTTTGCAAGGGTTTTAAAAGGGATACTCCATGTAGAACGGGTCGCTAGGCACGTTTTTCCCCATTCGGTATGCCTAGGTGTGGTGCTGGTATACCTAGTTGTGGTGCTAGTATGCCTAGGTGTGGTGCTGATATGCCTAGTTGTGGTACTAGTATGCCTAGTTGTGGTGCTGGTATACCTAGTCGTGGTGCTGGTATGCCTAGGCCTGGTAACAAGTAAGCCTAGTTGTGGTGCTAGTGTGCCTGGTTTTACCTAGATAAATCATGTTGAACCTTGGGCAAACTATATTTGTATGTACTTACATATTTTGCGCCTACAAAAATGCCACCAAAGCGAAATTTATCGGAGCAAGATATAGAAGATATTCGCAATCTTCGAGGAAAATTATCTGCGGACGAAACGAAGAAAAAATATGGGATTGGTACAACTCATCTTCAAAGAATATGGGACGCTGTCGATGCGGAACGTAGTACAAAACCCGAAGAAACCAAATTTGAAACAAATTTAGAAACGACATCTGGAGAACGATGGAGAATGCAAAGTGGTGTCTTGGGATTGCTTTCGCTGTGTACGCGGTATGCAGACCCCTGTTCCCATTCGTGACTCTAGAGACCTGTAGACTCTGGAAGAGCAAACCAGATTCCGACGCCCAGTTCGTACGCTCCGCCAAACAGTCCGGTACGCCGAATGGGAAAAACGAAACTAGCGACTCCGTACACCAGCACTCTGGTAGTCGCGACCCGTTCTATATGTAGTAGCCGTTTTTGGAAAAAATTATTTGTATATTTTTTGTCGCTGCTCGTTGGGTAGCCGAAACCGCTGCAACATTTTGTATGACATTTTATTTTTTACTGTGGGTTGTATTTTATTTCGCTTTAAATTAACAGGAAAGGTACCTATGGGGCTACCCACTGTTTTCCCCCACACTTCGCGGTAACGAACTGACACGTTTAGAGAGCATTAAACCAAACTAAAGTCATTGGTTAGGGTTTTGAGCCAGAACCGGCATTGACCTTGACGTGCCCCGAAATGGATCTAATTTCTACAAAATTAATTCAGCTACCTAACACTGGTCCCCAAATGGATGAGGTTTCAACTACCTGCACCAAACACACAGCGTATCCTCCCACCTAGCTCCCAATTGATAACTATTCTACTTTTCCATGCGTACCCACCTAGGTTAAAATAAGGGTCCTGTAGGTGTACGTTATAAATGGTTTCTGAAAAATACTAACATCATAGACCGCTTATAACGATAACACGATTCCAGCTACTTATATACCTAATGACTAACAAGGGCTCACGCACTTTATATAAGGAATTTAAAAAGTGGTCCAGAACCGCCATTCCCTTATACTATAGTATGACATTTATTTTTACTGTGGGTTGTATTTATTTCGCTTTAAATTAACACGAAATTTTACTATCTTTGGTACCTAT